>QYTT01089539.1:16202-32418 GCA_006980735.1 Dasypogon diadema | reverse complement strand
GAATCTCAATTAACAGTTATTCACTTCTATAATAGTAATTGTTCCATAGGAATCTCAAAAAACAGCATCTAAATCCTTTCTATCTGATCTGAATCGTTTTTACTTTCTTAGGGGCTGGTTTCGATCTGGTATTGAGCTCTTAGTTTTAATCAGTATTGATCATCACAAATAAGTGCAATTTTCTAATTATTTACCCAATGGTAGTAGTATTTTTGTCAAGTAGACGAAACGTGATGTATCCTCTACATTTAAACAATCATGATTTAATCCAATAACCCAATTTGAAACTATTGCTAGTGGAGCAACCAACCTATCTAACGCCATTTTACTTCCCTAAAAAAAGTACCCGGTCTTATCCATGATTATCAAAACACAAGAGTAGATTACTTTGTCACATTTACATATAGTATACCGTTCTACTAGAAAATTCTGTAGGCTCCTTAGAATGACATATGTTCGAAACGTCATCTTTTGTTTTATATTAGAAAATTTTATATATACCTACCCCCAAAAGTACGTAACCAATTCAAGTACCAGAATGAAAAAGCTGAACGATTCTACTTCACTAATAGAGCTCCAAATCAATGACCAAAAGACAAAATATCTACCTGATGATTTCACATAGGCAGAGGTCTGAGTAAAATTTTACCACAGAACGATCAGAGCCTTGAACCCTTCGACCCCTTTAAATATTTCGGAATATAATTATTTTGTATGGGTTGGAAGTGTTGTCCTAACATAACAACAATTCTGCAATACAGAGTTCTGTGCTCTATTTATAGTGGAATCCGAGACCAAAGTGGTAAATATAGAGGCAAAGCATGAATCATGAATTATATGATCTGTTGCGTAAACCTAACATAGTTACTTTCATAAAACTTGCAGGTTTAGATGGCTTAGTTATCTATCTAGAATAAACTTCCATAGAATGTTCAAGTTTGTATTGGCGGAAAATTCGGAGAGTACAATAATATTGAAAACGTAGGTTAGGATATGAAGGGTGAAATTCTTGTGTTGAAAACCGTTGAAGATGTGCATTAAAGAGATCCAATCATAGGCACATCTAAGTTCGTGATAATTGGACGGACACACATAACAAAAGGAGTAACATGATTTTCGCTGAAGAGCTACAATAAGACCGGATAGCTCCACCACTTGGGTCCCAACTAAGCAACGAAAGAAATCACTATAGGTTTGTTTGAGTGGAAAGTCCTGCGTTGTATTCATATTGGGCTCGGACTTCCTAATATGTTCAATATCATACAAATGAGCAGAATCTTATGTCTTAGATACGTATTCGGAATAATCAGCCTCAGGATGCTCAAGACTGTTTTGGGGAAAAACCCCGGAAATGTAAAAAACTGCTTAGAGTATCATTATGGGTTGACAGCACGACTTTTCTGGTTTTCTGAATGTAATAAAGAAAGAAATATTCTCATTGTCTTCGAAGTTCTTCTACAGCTAAGGTAAAAAGTTGAAAGAAGAGAGGAACTCAATAACAGGAGGAACAATCGTGATCACCAAGGAGAGGTGTTTTGGAGAATTTTTCCAGAGCCGATTCGTGATTATGTGGTTTGACCTCACGTCTGATATACAGCGCCAAATATGTCGAGGGGAGTAGCTGCGCGTCGCTCATTCCGCTGAAGAATACGGGAATACGAGCTAATGGAGAAGTCTCGTCGCCCGCTATGAAAAGAGTCAGATCGTTTGCATATGCCGGCATAGAGGCCTTATAATAGCACATTTCCGTAGAAACTGACCAAGTTTGATAAATCGTCAGGGCCCAGTCATTAAGCTTTCCTAACAAAAGTTAGTCCTTTCTGATATTCCGACGAAATACGATGGGAGACAGAATCTGCCCTTGATGCTTTGTCATAATGGCAGTGACTCTGATATGAAGTTACTGAGGGGGAGTCTAAATGACTCGAGAGTAACCCAGAAGGTACTAATTAAAGACCGTTTCGAAAGCCTTCTCTCGATCCAAACGGTCAAGGCTATTTGCATCCCAGTGCTCTCATGATAAGGAAGTAAGTATTCAGCTATCGCAATATTATCAAAAGAATGGCGAACAGAAATCCATTAGGATTGGTTGGAGTGTATCACCGAAGTAATCATTGAATCAAGTATCGTATATAGTGCTTTGTAGATGATTTTGTAGTCTAGATAAAATTTAGTTTAGATTTGGATGCTTATATCGGGATTTCTATAAGACACAAGTAAAATATATACAGATCGCGATACAACTGTTCCTACGTTTTGTAACTTTTTAGAGCATATAGAAGTCGCAAAAATTCTAATAAAGTGCCGATAGAAATCCTCATACAAGTATCTACGTGTAAACTAAGCTTGATATAGGGTTGTTGGTCTCCGGCTTGACATTCTCTACCTTTCTCTGCCTTTCTTTGAAATGAGGTGCAGATCGGACCACCTCCAACCAGAGGGAAGGTCTATCTGGTACCTCAACTATAGACTTAAAGACAGACCCACAGAAGTTTAGGAATCACCAGATGTATGAAGAATTCTGGAGTTAGGCTGTAATAACCAGATGAGATATAGCGACTGGACTATTTCGTGGTAGTTATTATTTTGTCAAGTATAAAAACTCGATCCATGGCTGAAAAAAATCAATCATGCCCAAGGACGTTGCCAATGTCGCCGGAGATAATGACCCCGAATATAATCTGCTAATTGGTCTCCGTCAAAGATTTGCCCAGACCCCAGACTCATTAATTATCGAGTCGAGCTCCACGGAGGCAGTGCTCTTTCTCTTGCGTCTGGAAGAGGCATTGTAGTTTCCACCTCTTGAACCAAAACTATACAATCTTATGCCTTGTTTATTGAAAGATATTTTAATAATATTAAAATAAAGACTGCTTCTAAAAAGATTTATGCATAAAAATTCTAATCTTTTTGTTATTATGTCTACTACTTAATATCAATAAATTTTATGTATTATATAATTTCTAAATTTCTGAACTTTCTTTTGGGCTTAGGTATAATATGTATATAATATTGACCCCTTCGAAAAATGGATACATAATTGAACCCCTGGGACATTTATGAAATGGAATTATCCTTCTATAGGATAGGAAACCACATTTTACAGGATACCAGTCTGAATCGATGGATACCTAAAAACGAACTGCTTTTCAGAATTATTTAGCAAAGGTTTAATATTATTTCGATATTTCTTTTTGGTGTTACAGAGTCGTCTGGCTCATTGTATAATAATATTTAGTCCCCTTATTTAAAAAATAATTCAGACATTATAACTAAAGTATTATAGTAAAGGATTATGCTGATTTCTTTAATTCATTTTTTGAGCTCATTACAGAATCATTTCAATTACATTACAAAGTACACAGGACTATTTAAAATACGCTTAAAGTTAACTGTCATAATCGCTTTAATTTTTAAATCCATGAACATCATTTACTTTATTATAATATTCAACATATCCTTAAAATCTGGGGGCTATCAAGGTAATCGAGATCAATTTTCTCACAAACTTGCCCTTTCTACACAAGAAACAACTTAAGTTGCTTCTTTGTAGCAACAGCCGTGATATTGACATCAAATTAAGCTGAGTGTGCAAACGAAAACACCTTCAGCATACCCCATACCCACTTAGAATTAGAAAGAAAAACATTTAAGCTCAAAAATTACCTTGATGAAAGGAACGCCTTGAATGATCCCAAGAGACCAGCTCTTCTTGCTTGTCGATAGCAAGCAAAGTCCGCAGTTCGGATCCCCTGGAGGTCTCCATTGTAGGGTTCATTAAGTGCAGCCATTCGCAACTGAAAGTAATCACAGTTTAAGGTTAAAATATTCTTGGTAAGCAGCACGCGAAGATAGGGTATTTCAACGTTTTTTTTGTCAGTTAATGTCTGAGAGAATTTGGTCTTATATCTAAAAGCATCACCACCTGCTATTTTCAAGAGATTTCTAGACTACCGAGTACAAATGATGCTGATGCATAATAGTTCGCAATTACGTTTGATTACTTTCCAACTTACCATTCGAGGATACCACTTTTCGTACATAGCAGAGATGAAAGCATGAAAAGTAATAGAAATTGATTAAATATTGCGGTCATTGTGGTGGCTTGTTTTGGTTAGGATAAAAGAATAGCAGAAAGGTCCATTCAACCACATAAGCGAATTAAATAAATTTTTGCAGACAACTTTATAGACTGTAAGAAGTAACACAGTATAGAAGTACATAAAAGTTCAGGAAAAGAGGTTTATTTAATCCTGGTAGGCATGCAGTACAATACAAATACCAAAGACCGATTTACTTGACACTTAAAGCGAAATTATTTTCTAGTCAAATGAAATTTAAACAGGCAATATATGTAGTATTTTCTAAGAGCATCCTTAAGGCGTTTACATTCCGTTTTTATTTTTAATTTTTTACGTAGGTATGTAACTTTCTCTATATTTTATATTTGGGTAGTTTTCTCTCATTTAAAATCACACTAAAAAAATTTGACTGGCATTTATTTCTGATAAAACTAAGACGTTCGCTTCCTAAAAAACTTCAATCCTGTATATTAGAAATATCAAACAAATTACGCACATAGATGTAAATGCATGCAAGATTTAACCTTTTACTTTATTAAAAATTAAGTGTAGAAAACAATTCAGGCACGTAGCGTTGTAAAAACATAAATTACGCTAATCTATATTTAGCTTAAAGCTTTCTCAAATTCAAAAGGACTATAATACGACGACTGTGCCGAAAGTAAAGTAAAAATGGGCATAACTCTTTTACTGACTGAAGCAGGTCGTTCAGATTCCTTTATAGATGGATTTCAAAAGCGTTTTATTCATTGTAGGTGATCAAAAGCAATGTAAAGGTAAAAGTAAGGTTCCATATACGTATATATTTTTGCCATCTATTGTATTCCTTTTTTTTGATAAGCTTTCATTGATGAATTTATGGTAATTAGTAATTTCAACGAAGAAAAATAGAAGCTGCTAGCCTCAATTACTTAGTCATGCAAAGAGTAAAGTAAAATATTGTACCAGAGAAATTTGCGTTGTCCTATTCATTTGTGTTTATTTCTTAATTCTGAGCGAAAGTGCTTATCAGAACAAAGACACAAAATGGAATGGTAGTAAAAATTAAATACATAAATTAAACCTTACCTTTACCCTTACATTTTCTTCAATGGATTAGTGAATTAGTGAACGAATAATGTATTAGAGAGCAATGACATCCCTGTATTAAAATTGGTTGGTGCTGGGAATGTACAGTCGTGCACATATCTTCATTACTTCATTAATGAAGTAATAAATACATTTTCTACTGGGATTCTATTGAAGAATTAAAAAACAAATACAAATGAACAAGAAAATCAAAATATCTCTGATAAAATACCCTCTGCATTACCCTGTCATTAACATTCTCTGTTACAATACTCCTTGCATTACCGTATCACTGATGTCAGTGTCTTGTATTATTCTTCGACAGATTGATTTATTATTGTGTTAATCAAATGTTAAAATGTTCATAAAAACAGTTCTTTCGTGATCAAGAAGTGTGTGATCTTATGCAGATCTGCAAGTGTAATGCACTCGTATTTTGTAGACGAAATTCCGTATAAATCTTACTGAATGTAACAGCACCATAATTCCACATAATTCCACCCAAACTGCCTTGAAAAATGAGCCATTAAAAGTGTTGCAATTTAAATACGGAATACCTTTACAATTTAATTTGTAAGAAAAATTGCTATGAGGCAACAAAGCAGGGACATTACTACATCCGGTCCCGGTTCCCTTCAATTCCTTTCGGTCGTTCGGAGTAGTCAATTCTGGTTCTAATTCCATGAGAACTCGGTGCACTTTCAGTCAATTGCTTTGCGTGTCAAATATGGTTTTGTGGGAAAATACGACAGCAGCACTTCATAAATTTTATGGAGGTCATTTGTACTCCTATGGAGTATCCTATCGAGGGAGACAAGACCGGATTGAATTTTTAGATATGAAAACAGAAAACGAAACTGGGAGGATGTTTGGTCTGTATGCGGGGTTTTCTATGAAAGAGAAAATTTTACTGGAATCTTTTTTATTCTTTTTGAAAACTAATAAAAGTTTCAGTCCAAATACTTTTCGCTATTTTTAACATTTTTTCCCCAACTTCAGCAGTTCACCGTGCATGGCGGTAGCATTTTCTGTAAAGTTTTCGTTAATGCAAAAATTCCGATAACGAACGTTTGGGTGGTTGATGGAAAAGTCACTGGGTGATTCGAACCATTGAAATATGCAGAGCTCGTGAATGCATGATTTATGTGAATAGACTTTCCTCAAGTGTGGCAGTGACAGCATTCATCAACTAGGACTGGTTGATTAAAGTGCGGTTTAGAACTTCACGGGGATTATTACGTGCCTGAAAGTAGCTGTTAAAATGCTTTACCTCAGGAAATTAGGAACTTTTGATGGACAGGTATTGATTACTCAATTGTGCGGTGAAAATGGACGGAAAGTTTGATTACAGGATGAAGGTAAGTTTATCGCTTATGCCGTAATTTTATTACTTCAATTTTGACAACATATAACCACCCATGTAATGACTTTCAATGCATTACTGATAAATTTGAATATTTATTGTAGAATGATGTTTTAAAATTACACAGTAATTTCTATACCTGGAATTATCAGGGTATCCCAAAAGCATTATACGAATTAAACATGAATTTGTACATCCTTCGCGATTATGCATGGTATTTGCACTCGGCTAGGAGGTCAAGCTATCCGCCATTTATAGGAATAGAGAATACGTTATTTATATGCAGTTTGGCAATAAGGCAAGGAAGATTGACGTGACCTAATATAGCGTCATTTTTGAGTTTGATTCAGGTAGATATACGACGAAGGTGTATGGTTCAAATTCGGTAGCGGTTTCAACGATCCTATGAAAGCAATCATCTTGACCAGAGCTTGTCGACAAGATGATCGCAAATACTAAAGGATAAATATATTTTGGAACCTGTGAAAGAGAACCTTGGGGTCACTTGCCCACTCATTAAATGGTAATTGTGCTAGAGTTGAAAAATGATGTGTTCTTTCGATATACTTACACGCTAAATCTAAAATTGATTTCAATTGTGGATCCATCTGAAAACCATGTCATCGAATTTTGTAGAGAAGATGGTTCACCGGAAAACCATCGTTGACCGCCTCTAAGTACCACGTCGAAAGGTCGTTTGACTTTCAACTTAGTAATGAGTATCTCGGATGTCGGGTCTTGATTTTGATGTGGTTCATCCTGATTTTGATTAAGTTAGTTCCGATTTTGATTTGGTTGTAGATATTTTTAAAGGTTTGGTGCTGAAGTGTTTGGTGGTGTTGAAGTGTAAATGCTTTATCTCATTAGGGATTGACTCTAAGGTGGTTAACTAAATCTTTAACTAATACTTTGCAAGTTGATAGCACTTGCAAGAGATTCTCTTGATTGCAAACAGAATGGCAACAGATGCAGCGGCACTTCTAAGGCTGAAGTTGGATAAACTTATATAAAGCATTTACATTTCAAATGCAACCGTTTCAAGAGCAGCTACAACTAGATCAAAATCAAGACCAACCAAAGCAAATTCAACGCCAACCAAATCAAAATCAAGGATATCTATTTAAAAAACAAGACCAACCAGATCAAAATCAGCGTCAACTATTTCAAATAAATGACAACTTTTTCAAATTGAAATACAACCAAATACACTTCAATAATAACCAGTTTTACATGTTAAAATGTTATAGATCATTTCTTGCATTGCTAGCAACTGAATCTGGGCTTCTTTTCTCTAGGTTTTGGCCATCATGCGAGGGCCGATTATGTGTAGAAAGTACTCTAAAAGTAATTCGCTTCGCAGGTGGAAGTTTAAGGTTTTCTCTACACCTTTAAGGAAAAAGCAGATTTGGTCAGTCTTTTTCTCCTTTTCCTAGCTTGGGTGTAAACACTACCAGGAGAACCATGCGTATAAAACTCTCCCATTGGCATCTGGCTTCGAAGATTTGGAAGATAGAGTATTGCCCGTAGCATATCTGCCTTGTTGAGGTTAATTTCTGTTTCGATTCTGTTTGAGGTTGAAGAGCAAGTGAGGAGGTACATCAAAAGGTGATTCGCCGTTTTCTTGCAGCTTCAACCTAGACCGTTTCTGTCGTTTGTCGAGATGACCCTGTCAACCCTTGGCATCACAAGTAAGTTACGTATATCTTCGTAGAAGGTCGTTCAGATTTTCGTTTTGAATATCCTCAGTGTTCTATTGTAATAAAAATGAAAGCTCAGTCACGCGAGAGTTTAACTTTGTTGAAAAGTTTTCTGACATTTATTCTTATTTCACCAAGCTTCCTGTTCTACTAAGGCACTTTCCCGTTTCCAGTCCTACATCTCACACGGCAGATAGTTATCAATTGTGCCAACTACGGCATTAATCTCTATGTTTAGTGCAGAAAAAAATTTTGAATTTGAATTGAAATCATTAGCTTGCAGTACTTTCATTGAAAGGAAATTTTCTTGCAGTTTGAAACCCCATTGAAAAGTAATGTCCTTGATATAAATCCATCTATATATGCCTCAGTAGTTCTTCATTATAAAAACAAATTTTAAAATTTGCTTAAGGTTTGAAATTTTTCCATTTTTTGCCGCACATAATTCTGGTAAACTCGGAACTTAACACCATGGTAGATAGATATCCGTCTGTAATTTTATTTTAGTAATCTTGTTAATATTTTTATTAATTTATTAATGAAATGCATAGTACCAAAGGTAATTACTTAATTCTGGAGAATAAAAATTGATATTCATGTGAAAATAAAGCTGGGCCAAAATAATACTGATAAAACATTTCCATCATGATAATATACATGTTATTTAACATTAATTAAAACACAATCGAAAACAAATGAAGTTTAATTCCTCTTTATAAACAATCTGAAATTCAGCGTAGATTAATTATATCATCACAATTGAATCAGATAATTCAATACAATTCCTCGAGAGATTCTTTGTGCTTACCGGAGCGTGGAAAACCTCCCCAAAGAAATATAGCCCCATAAGTTGGGTAGCATATGCAAAAATTCCAATCCCAGTGTTCAACATAAAATAAACCTTTATGTAGGAAATATTGTTCCAATCCTTTTCTCACAATCTCGTACTGATCGGATATGCATCGTTCATCCTCTTCCCAGCACATTCTAGATACTTTACAAATATGCAGCTCATCGTAAAAAAAAACAATGCCGGTTATGATATTTATGTATATGTGAGAATTTATAGTAACAGTGGGGTGAAGTGATTGTCCCCGAATAATTTGAACTCTTTGTTTACTGAAAAAAAGAAAAGATAGCAAAGAGGATACCTACTAAAAAAATATATTATCATCAGAACCATGAGATGCAAAATTAATTCGATGCATATAACAATAAGAGCAAAGCCATCGGACAACATAGGAGCACATCGAATTACAAAAGCAACATTAAAGCACATAAACATAAGACCATATAAACACATATGTCATAAAAATTATTACCGTCTCGTACTCTGGCGATATTGTGAACTGTTCCATAAAATTTTTGTTGGGAAAAAAATGAAAAATCAATAAAAGGCAATCAAAATTTTATATAATTAAAGAGCAAGAATTAGGTTTAAAAGTTCTCTATTGTTTCACTTTTTTTGGTATATGTATAGAATGCAACTATGTAGTTTCATCAAGAGGAGTATTGCCTGGGACTGATGCTAAGATATTTCAAATGGAGTAAGAGGTTTATACAAAAACACACTAAAAAGAAATTAATCAAGTTAAAGGTCTAAGCAGAGGTCAACTGCTATAGTTATAGCACCACAACTTCAACGGATGCTTTAAATGTATTGACAAGGCTAACAATATCTATTTTGTAGGGAAGTCTAAATAAAGTTGATTTAGAAATAAATTTAGATGAAAATTTAAGAAGTAATAGATCTGAAGTTTTTTCAGAAATGAAACATGACGAAACATTCGCAATGGAAAATCATATTAAGTATAGTAATGAAAAATTTTTCCTAATTATCGATCATAGAACATCATCATCAGCTACAACGGCCCAACAAGATGTACTTAATTCGCCTTTACATCTGTATTTCTCATGATCGTTCAAAGGTTTTATTTGGATCCCTTTCTCTCTAGCTCAACGTTTCTTATAATTTCGAACATTTACTTATAGGTTATATGTCTTATGCTGCCCGTGACAGCCGTTCTTCTGATTGCCAAGGCCGGGCAATCGAAAATAATGTACTCTGTCATCTGAGTATGATCCAGACAGAATCTGAACGTATCATTCCCTAGTATCCCGCTCTCTAAGATCTGGTCCTTGGAACTATATAGCCGCCTCCTGTTTTGTTAGGGTATCGGTACCCTTCAATCGAACAAGTGTTTTCGGAGGTAAATCCATTGAGT
Source organism: Dasypogon diadema (assembly GCA_006980735.1). Lineage (NCBI taxonomy): Eukaryota > Metazoa > Arthropoda > Insecta > Diptera > Asilidae > Dasypogon > Dasypogon diadema. The sequence continues at coordinate 21,983 of QYTT01089539.1, read as the reverse complement.
TTTTGTACACATTACATTGCAAACACACCCACGCTGCCCGTCCCCTCCCCAACCTAAGTGATCCGTCACTATAATAAAAATCTTGTAAATCTTTTTGATTATTTTGTCCCCATTGGTCCTGTCCGTGGTCATCTTCAGTTTTCTGACCTCTTTTGTATAATCGAAAACTTTCCGATGCCCAAACTCCGAAGTGAAAGTTTTATGTTCCACCATCCCATCACATCCAGAGCAGCACCTCCACTACCATCTTTTTCACAAACACATCCAAATATTTAGTTCCAGAAAAGTTTTTAGCGCGGCGGCGAGTGTGGTGTCAAAAGTGTCCATAATCCCTATGCTCACCAACCAGGCCTCCAAATAACCACAATCTATGTCAGGATAGGTCTGACCACTATCTTATACAGTGCTCCTGTTAAAGTCACCGATCGGACGTCCATAGAGGGGCAGGGGATGTGGGAATTTTTCATTATATTGTTTATAGATAAAAAAACTTTAAAGTGTCGTTCTCTTTAAAATCGTTAGGAATGCCTCCCGCTCGCTCCCCTATCACTCAGTTTTTTGTTTGTCTCATGGAGACCTATCACCGGACGCAAATTTAACTGGACCGCCACTTTAACTGAGAAGCTTGCATATACAATGTGCTGACTTAGGCGAGATACTCCACATTAGTTCATACACTCTTCTGTATTGATGTAACATCACCCTCGGTTTTCTGATCATTTCATCAATATAGTGTTTCAGGTCAGCTTCGAATCCAGGTATTCGGCTTCTCTACAAACATTGATCCCGTCCTAACACAATTCTTTGTTTTGCTAACAAAGGCTTGCTCTCAATGATGGTGAGTATCCGTTCCTCATACCACCCTTCCAACCCTGGGAGAATATTCCTCATGATAGCAACACATAACCAATGACGTGAACGCTCGTCCTTTCAAATTCCGAGAGTATGGAGTCAACTGTTACCTTCCACAGAAAAGAAAAATAACGTCCCAATGAATATTCTGAATTTTTCCGAAGCCAGCTCTAATGTCTATTAAAGCGGCCCATGCTATGCCTCCCAAATTCACTTCCTCCTCTATCATTCTCATAAACTGGTGAAACGGAAATTTCATCGACTTCTCACCTGGATAGGTATGATGATTTCCATTAAGAGGACACCTCTTCACCGTGGTGCACTCCAGATAGTTCACCGGTACCCTTCCCATTCTCCTTAATAGAAAGGGTCTCATGCTTTTCCCGGTAGAAAGATCATTTGCTCTTCTCTCCACTTTACCGAGATATGTGCTACAACAAGACAAGTGAAAAATATTTCTCGAAGTCATGGTGCAATCATGTCTTTGCTCTACTGTAGTAAGACAAAAAAATATTCCATCCCCTGCGAAGTTAAATATAATCCTTTCCGCTGCATCCCGGTCTAATCTCGTGGTCACACAATTACGTACGGTAAAAGCCCTCTCCTAGACACAGCTTCCTGAAAACTGCAGCTTCATTGTTTCCGCAATTTTTCGTGGGGTATCTCGATCTTTGAAAACTGGATCTCTAGTGACCAGCTTCTGTAGTCTACTGGCTTTTGACATAAACTCCATGTTTAAGCAGAAACTCCTACCCGACTTCCTTTTTCATTGTCAAATAGTTCTTTTCAGCTCTTCCTTTCTTCTACTGCTCTATGTTATGATGGGGGAGCTCGATGATCACATTGAAGGTGATGAGCTTTGTGGACAGGTTCTTTCATACCGACTAGAATATTACTGAAGCCAAGATAGATAGAGAAAATATGGCACTGGGCAAAACAGTGGTTTGGAAGATGTCAACAGGGTGAGGTAGTACAAATGATAAATTCAGAGGAGAAGTACTACTCAAACGTGTGGTGGAAACAAATCTGTATGTTCAAAGCCGGGGATCGAAGTTAGCTTTCATCGATGCTACACTGAAAAAGCTAATTCACTTAATCCTATGCAATAACAAAATGGTGGAGAGTCTTAGAGATTGGAAACCATAGACTCTATGGTATAAAGCAAAATAATTTGCAAAATATTTGGTCCTGAAGAAGAGAAGACGAGACTCTTGTAAGGCTTTCTCAGAGCTTTCTCAGATGGGGAACCCATTTCCTGTTGGAGCCTGTAATCACTTCGTGAGATATAATGACCCGCGAGCAAAGAAGAAAAAGTTGAAAAGGACCTTTTTACGATTTTAAGTAAGCTTTTGAATAGTTAATGATATGCAACACCAGAAGGTCTCTTTACACGTAATTAAACTGTCATATGTAGGATTTCTAATTCAATTTTTTTTAAACATAAACGGAACCAAGCATTTGTAACCTAGATTCTACACAACAAACTGCATACCGAAATGCTTGGCATTAGAGAAGGAACTCTATATAGCATGCACTTCACTTTTGACCCAAATGAGCAATAGGAATTGATGCATGTACGGGTATTTTGTCATTATAAAATAAAGTTCCAAAATTCAATACAGTTTCCCTTTACTTGCTCTTTTACTCTTCACATCCCAATGCTGTGATCAATCTTTGAGCATTTTTCCAACGAAAAAGCTATTCATCATGACAGAAATATGGCGTAGATTGCCATTTTTTGTGCTAGGAAAATGTTACTAGCCATGTTTTTCACGTAACTCGATTCTAAGTCTAAATCTCTGACTAAATCCTTATATTCACTTTGTGCAGAACGTACAGTTGAGTACTTTTACCAGTAAAGAAATTCTGGAACGTCCTTTGTATCTGTATCTGTATCTGTATCCGTAACAAGAGTCTTATGTACGTGTCCATTCCGTGAAGTATATCTGCTTTTTGAGTGAAAATCCCAGCATACTATTTCCTTTTTACTGCTCATGCTATAAACTTCTGTATTATAGCCATAAAAGTAACAATCGTCTGAATGTGGTTGGTAGGCTCATGGCAGATCATTGGAACAAATTGAAAGGCATTGACTTTTTTTGCCTTGATACCCCTGCAAAGAATTTCAATCAAAATTGTTCTTACTTTCAAGGGAGATACATCCAGCACAATTTTAGGTTCGAAAAATTTTCCAGAAATTCGCAACGTCATTCTTCATATGAGCGTGTTTAGCAGAAATGACAGCCATGTGGAGGATATATAGTAAAATAAAGCCACGTGTAAGCAATTTAGATGACTAAAACTGGATGATTAATGAAATATACAGTCACCGTAGAAAGTGTTCACTCACGAACAATTTTTATGGAGGGGGAGAATTTATTAAGGTCAGGATTAAGTCTTCTTAGAGTAGTCAAAAAAAAATATTTTATTTATTTATTACCCTTTCTATGGAATATCCTTCGTATTTTGAAAACTTTTGCTATTCATTAGAGGGTTTTCGTTGTTATTTTTTCCTTGAGGAGGAAAGGAGTGAACAGCGCTTCGAACTACTGATAAAAAACTACTTATGAAAGAAAACCAACCGATTAGAGGTACTGCACTGAACATTCATAGAACTGACAGTATAAGCATCGGTCCAAGGAGTTTCATTGCATTCAGTCGCATAAGTGGCTGGAGGCTGCAACTTGAGATTATAAAATAAATAGAGAAAGATATTGTCCAAGTTGTTCGGAGGATTAGTTTGGTTACGGAACAATATCTTCTCGGTGTCTGCCGAAAGAATATAATTCGGCCAGGATAAATTTGCCGTACACAAATTGTTAACAGTTACGATGTTTAATGTTTTATATAGGAACTAATTTGCCTGCACCCGGCGTTGCCCGGAATATACGTAATTTTGTTTGTATAGTAGATCCTTCCTAGGGGTGATAACTGAATGCACCAACATCCCACCTTATCATCTTCCCATCTTCCCACACCTATCTTCCTATTCTCCCATGTTCCCATTCACCCAACCTCTCACCTTCCCGTCCCCCTATTCACCCCATTCTTTCATCTTCCCATCCTCCCATCTTCCCATCCTGCCATCTTCTTCCTATCTTTTAATCTTCATAATAAATAATGAAGATATTTTTAAGGGTGCGCAAGATTTTAACCATTAGATTCCCACAAATTGTGAGTATGCAGTCGTTTTAATGACAGTATAAAGATAGACCACTATAGCTATAAATTTTTGAATAGTACTCATCGAGACCGATCTTCTGATATCAAACTTAACTAGAAAAGACCTGAATGAAAAATTCGCGATTTTCCCTAGGAAAATGTCTTCATTTTTCGAATTCCTTAATTTTTGAATTACTCCGGAATGAATAGTCCGATTTTGATGAAATAAATTGAAGTGGAAAGGTAAGGGATGTGACCGTTATTCTCAACCACAGAGAGGTTCACAAAGTTTCATCCCAATCCGAAAGACGGCAGTTTACATTCAAAATTCTGCAATTTTATTCCATCCAATTTCACACCCTAAATATTAACTGATTTTAACCAAATTCAGTATTTACAATCCTTTTATGACCCTATATTTAAATTTTATGCAAACAGTCATCTCCGTCAAAACGTAAATACCAAATTTACAAAATGTAAATTTTTAATAAAAATTTCAACCGGATTTTACAAAAATAAAAGCTATAGAATTCGGAATGGTCTTAAAAAATCAAAAAAAAAAAAAAAAAAATTAGCAAAGTATAAAATGAAAAGGATTTTGCAAATCGGTTAATATTTACCTGAGATATGCAATTTTCAATGTAAAATAAATACAAATTTTCCTACTTTTTTACCGCCTTGGTACCGTGACGTCATATGTCCACATAATTAATATGGTACTTTTTTTCTTTTCTATAATTTTCTACATTTCATAAGTAATTTGTCACAAAAAACCATATGCTGATTGTGGAGATATAAGAAAAACTGCATCACAGGAACGATTTTTTTATTAGCCTCAAGAAATCATGTGGCATACCCCGCAGTACCTTGATCTGATTCACCCTGTATATAAAGATAATAAATTACTTAGGGATGAATCAGTATTGACGGCATTGACATTCATATCGGCGCACATAACAACATTCCTATTTCTCAAGGTAGTAGGTGAAATCGAATCTTTAAACCTCATGGAGGTTTCTTAATTAAAACAATTAGGAGTACAATAGGCACTCACCAAAACTTTTTCTCGTAACCAGAGTGAACTATGACGAAGGTAAGCTCAATTTTATCACAAAGTTTACATGTTGATCTAGTCTAGTTGATCACAGTAGCTTTTACCGTGCTATATACATAAATCGGCACCTCATCTCCGGTTTGTTCTACACGGTCATTACAATAGATATTATAACCAGGCAATGACACAGATTGAGTTATAATACTGGATTTAAGCTACGTCTCACAGATCAACATGCGATGGATTTTTGAACCCCGAACATATCCATGATACTAGGAAAAACTGAAGCCACCCTTCGGATGGCCTGATGACATGGAAGACTTGCTGTGCTTATAGGTTATAGATTAGAGACAACGCGTTCTTGATTATTGTTTTTGCACGAGAAATGTGACCCGGATGAAAGCCGTCGAGGATTGATAGGTGATGATAATGATATGGGGAACTATTTGGCAACGTAAATATTTGCGCATTTTTCTGTTGGTACAATTTACGTCCGAATAGCATAATGTGATTGATCAAGTTGGTAAAAGTCCAAACGAATGGCTGAACATCCATAAGATTCATAAAAATTAACTGGCCTGAATCCGATGGAAAATGGTTGGATCTTTCTTAAGTTTGGCAAAATTTTAAAATTGCTTTCAAAACATAGCAGGTAATTATAATTTAAAGCTCAGTTACTGGACACAAGTGAAGTGGATATATGATTATGTGAT
>QYTT01089539.1:0-16182 GCA_006980735.1 Dasypogon diadema | reverse complement strand
GGGTATTGGCGGAAATAGGGGGAAAAATACTTTCAAGTTATTGCCACTCGGCTTACAAACGAATTACTCATTTACAAATTAAAAGTCTTTTAATTGATGATAAATTTTTTGGTGCACGTATGTATAAGGTCAACACGAAGTTTGTGCTATTTTTAAAATGTCAATAATCAACTCCATATTCATTCCATCTCAGTGGGAATAATGTAATACATACAGGTGAATCAATATTTGTACATATTAAAAAATACAATAAGATGAACTTGGACGAGAAACGGCGAAGTGTTCTTGCAGCACTCAGTAAAACATTTACTAAAAGTATATGTATATGGTAAGGGTTGTAAGGGCTTTAGAAATTTAATATCATTTACGAATCTAGATGCAAAAAAGATGATGTCACCATATAAAAACAGATTACTGAAGTCTGCAAAGGTGCTGTATGGAGGAAGGAATTATGATTGGATCCTTCCAGAAGATAATGTTCTCAAATATTGAAGTTGTTGAAGTACCGAATGGAAAGAATAAAATGGAATAGTTTTCATGGGTTGGCCTTCCCAATCATCCGATAAATGGATTAATGTATGATTGGATCAATCATGAACTTTTGGATAGGTACTTATGGAAAAATCTGAAAAATTTTCCAAATAATTTCCAACAGAATATGTGAAAAATAAATGAAAGTTGTGAGGCAATAGCAATACAGACTGCAAAATTTACTAACATTTTGTTCAGCTCGATTTTTGTGAGATACTTGCTGCCTACTTGAACCGCAAACTACACAACAAATCTCCGTACTTCAAACCTAATAATTTTCACAAATTTTCCGTTTTTCTACATTTCATAAGTAATTTATCACAAAAAACCATATGCTGATTGTGGAGATATAAGAAAAACCAGGCAAAATTGAGATATAATATGGATTTAAGCTATGTCTCACAGATCAACATATTTTTGAGCCCCAAACATATCCATGATACTAGGAAAAACTGAAGCCACCGGATGGCCTGATGACATGGAAGACTTGCTGTGCTTATAGGTTATAGATTGGAGACAACGCTTGTTTTTGCACGAGCAATGTGATTGACACGGATGAAAGCCGTCGAGGATTGATAGGTGATGATAATGATATGGGGAACATGGCAATGTAAATATAAGTCCAAACGAATGGCTGAACATCCATAAGATTCATAAAAATTAACTGGCCTGAATCCGATGGAAAATGGTTGGATCTTTCTTAAGTTTGGCAAAATTTTAAAATTGCTTTCAAAACATAGCAGGTAATTATAATTTAAAGCTCAGTTACTGGACACAAGTGAAGTGGATATATGATTATGTGATGCACTGTAAAAGGACAGTAATCTCTATTTTGTTATTTTTTGCTTCACAACCTCTGATCTTCCAATTTAATCTCCTTTGAATCAATTATATCTCTACAATGCATAAACAAGTATCTCATCAGCCACTTTATTTGTTTATCTGTAACCCTTATTGCTAACATACTCCAGGTGGCAAAGAGTCAGCAATCGGTTTTAATTACCGTCGACTTCATTAATACCACAATAAATATCACTACTTATCTGGCCTACCAAAAATCTGGTATTCGCCTTCCAAATAACATCTAGTCTTAAGTCATGCATATAACCAAAACCTAACATGTCCATGAGCATACGTTTTTGAATAATTGGGGGTGGACTGAAGATTGGCATTATTCAAATGACAAATATCATGGCCAATGTGAGATCTCCAGAAAATTGACCAGCAAAAGAAATTTATACCGCCTGAATTTTGATTAAAGTTCCGTCGAAAATGTATATGACCCCTGACTCAATGTTTTATTGCATTATTTGTGTGGTTACTTTATGCTTTAATTGTTTTAATTTACTTAATTACGTGAAAGGTATCCTTCTTTAACAAATTACATAGGAGACCGATTTCATTTTCATATGTCCATAGATGCCTAGCAAGGCTATGCTGGCATTAAAAATGCAATACATATATTTTTGGAATATGCTGAAGGTGAGTTCAATTCCCGGTACGTGATTTCTGATCCTTCTTGGCAATTGCCTTCTCCTAATATTCTACCAGAACAGTGGAAGTACTATTAACTGATTACTTCCCATATGCACGACAGATGGAAGTAATCAGGGTAATTCATGTTTGACATCAACCCCACTTATACCATTTCACAGGATGAGCTTAACCTAAACTCCGAAAACACTGTATGGTCTGCGGAAGGATTTTATTAATGTGCAGCGATTATCTGCGATGGGTACATACATGTGAATGCATCCATCACGCTGTATTGTTATTGATTAAAGCGGACTGACACTGTACAAGTGCTGTAGTCATCCCCTGCATTGGTATTCAATGCAAATTTTGATATTTGCAAGAGATCAAGGACAAAAACTGTCTCCCGAGCGTTCCGCTTTAAACTTTTCTTATTTCAGAAAGAAATCCTTGTTGACAGACACTTGCTCACCAAAATCCCTGAACTAATGGATGAGTTTTGAAGCCACATCGTAAATCTATTATTTCTTCCACAGCAACCAGGATTTAGCAAAACAACGTGCTTTTGTCAACCCCTCACATTTGTTTTATCTCGTCGTGTTCTCGACATGTATGGAGAGAAATTGAACAATCGTTTTTCTTTGGAAGAAGCCTTCAGCATTGGAAATGAAAATAACCACTTGTGGGTGCACTGTACAACGTCGGAGTTCTGTGAACATGGTAGAGGTTTTTGTGCTGAACACTTCATTCTTCCTGGAGCTCTTAGCTGTCATATTCCTGACGGCTAACACAATATTCGCCACATGCTGAGCAACTGACGAAAGAAAAATTGAAAAACTTCCTACTCATTTTTGATACATCCTTCCTGACAAACCCCTAAATCGGGTCTTGTACGCTTTACAAGGGAGCTGTGTAATTCGCGACTGGATTTGCTGGAAATCTCCGGAAATAAGAATAGCTACTTTGTAAGTGTGATGATAACCTATTTCAGGAACATAGAAAACAAAGGAAAATACCAGAAGTGGATACGAGATACTTACGTTCGGTCCATCGACAGGCTGCGGGATATTATTGAGTAGATTTGATGCCTGCAGGTCTGGTCTAGGTGGTGGAGCTATTGTTGTTGGTGGTGCTGGAGTTGCTATTGGTAGCAGGCTTCCCAACTGAAAGATAAATAAGAAAAAATTGATTTTAGGAAATAAACAGATAGTAGAATTTTGCATACAATTTGCAGAGTCTATAAAATGTTCTACGTTCTGATTGAGATTTTCTGTTACAATTATCTAGAAAAAATTGTTATGGGGACATGTTAGGCTCCGACAGATAGATTCGTAAAGTCCTAACGTCAAGTATTCTGGGTCCAATGGGCCGTAGAAGTAGAGACATTTAAATCCTACGAGGTATCACGAGTATATAGGCTATATTTTTCGATTCTGTCGCAAGGCATTGAAATCCTTTTTCATTTTGACAGTAATCATTGACTACTTTAGGAGAAGGACAGGTTTAGGGAACTTCGATGTAGCCGAAGCTCAGGGGAGGCCATATAATGAGAAAGCACAGCCTTGGCGAAAGGGGAAGTAGGAAGCGGATTTAAGGAGCTAGGATGTCGAGTGTACATGCGTATTGTTTAGTCAAGAACAATTCGCGAAATTTCACTGTTCTGCTCAATTGTGTCTCAAGGACGAAAGATGAAGTCAGCTCGATGCACGGCTGTCACACGATCTACAAGGAATCATACGAGAGATTTCGTTAGAACAGTGTCCATAGAAGTAACGTTAAAAAATCGTAAGGCATACTATATTGCGTCTGTGCCCTAGAGAAGCTGAGGAAATGAAGTTCGACCTGTCCCTGCGCATATATGTGAATTGTATTCAAGTCTGGGTCTGTAAATGAGCGCTAGGTAAAACGAGGTGATAGAATACTGGATACCTGAAGATGTAAGATGTTTAAGTTAGGAGAATTTAATATGCTCACCCCGTTGACAAAGAAGGTTGGTGGGCGATTTAGGGTTCTTTAGAGAGGGATCAGACAGATTTGTGTTTTAATGCATTAAACTCGACGTGATTCGCTCTGGCCCAGCGAGATTTCTCTCAATGCGGTTGTTAAGCGATCCAATCATACGTGTTCCATTTTTTTATTGAAAGCATTGCTACGAGAATAAGCAACAACGCGAAATCAAGGATACTGTCACCAGCAAAGTTGAAAATTGCATTATAAGTAAAAGATAAGAGATCATTAATGAAAAGCAGGAAAAGAGTGGGAGACAATACAGAACCTTCCGGCAGATCGGCATTGATATCATAAAAGTTGGTGGTGATAACATTCAAAGTGATACAGACGGGGGTTCGGTAAAGAATGTCATGAAGTCATCAGGCGCCCGACATGCAAACCATATTGAAGATCTTGAATTAGATGAAGAGTTTTCAGGTATTTCGTCAATTGTGCATTTATGAGTGTCTCAAAGATTAAAGTGATTGCCATTGGCCTATGACTAGAGCAATCGATGGCCTCTCCCTTTTTAGGAATTGAATGAAGATGGGAGAATTTCCATGAGGATGTTAAAATACCTTTTGAATAGGATAAATGAAATATTTGCTTAGAGGCAGGGGCAAGACTTTTGATACATGAGGTTTGCAACCACCTTATGAACCACACAGCCACACGTGCGGAAATGGAGTAGGCCATGACCCATTATGAATGAGGTTTAGTGTGAAAGAGGTTGTGAAATTGTTTTTCACAAACTTCACTATCGACCAAAAACCTTTGCTGCCTTTAGACATGCAGACAATCTTCTTCTTATATACTGGTCGAATTGAAACTTGGCTTTGATAACAAATTTAGCATTTATTACAACTTAATATCGATATGCATTTGTTACAGGTGTATAAGGATACACCTGAAAATCCAGTCTACGTTATTTTTGTTACTGGGAGTACTCGGTTTCTTTGGGAAGAGGTTAAAAGGTCATCTCAAGTTAGCCAGCCTTCTAAGCAAATACTCACTGAAGCCTCCAGAAAATTTCGGAAAAAATTATTAATATTATCTGTGCCATAATCCAAGATTTATACGTTTTTTTAAGAAAAGGATCACAAAATGTGCCAATAAATATGTAAGTACTAAACTGAAGTTATTGCTACAAATAAATTGATTTCTTTCTCCTTTATTTAACCCAATTGAAGCCCCGCAAATATTCTCAGTACAAAACTTACTTCAATAAAAAAAAAACTTACGGTCCTTCAATAGAAGAAATTATAAACACATTAGTTGGACTGCAATGAAACTTTTGTAAATATATCCAAAATTTGAACAGTTTCTTGAGTCGGTAAATAAAGACTAAAGGGAAAAACTTTAATATAACCGCCCCCTGTGAAAGAAAAACGTGCCCTACTTTTCCCGGAGATAACAAACAAATAGTGCACTCGAAAAATTCAATAAAAATTAATCCATATTTTCAAGTGGTTTGACACACAAACAACTTGTGCTGCACGAAATTGAACCCGCTTGGGGGAATACAGTTCAAAAGTTCATTTAAATGTTATCGGAAGCTTTTATTAGTTTTCTCAACTTACCAGGAAATAAAAAAAATCGTCGAATAAGTCAAAGTTTCCGAATTTTTAATAAACTAGTTTTCAGCTTTTCCCTATCACGATACCTGTTGATTACCCTTCACTTCCATGAGTACTTTTTTGGCTTAAATGAGAAAATATTAGCCAGCTTTGTCTTAAACATGTAATTACAGTTGCTAATTGAATGTAGTCCAGAGTTTTGAAAGGTATTAGGGTTACAAGATCGTAAGGTAAAGTTATCACTAACTCCGGGAATTATTTTGTTTGATGGCTACAGGACTTCTGGAGATATACGATGAGGTAAAGAACTTGCAATTTGTTGCACCGGCAACCAATCCACCAATTCATATTTACCTTTTGAATTCAAGTGTTTAGATAGTTGGAAAGTTCTATCGACTTTCCATGAAAACTATAACTAGAAAACTTACTAGTAATATGTACATAGAGACGTACGATCTTTCTAATGAAGAACTCGCCCAGCCTAAAGTGGCCAGAGAGAAAAATATAGTCAGCGTCACGTCATGCTTTAAAACCGCGGTTATCTTTGGTCCTAAAAAAAAAACAATTTAAAATAAGAATTTTTATGAAGCATTCAGTGGCATTCCCAGCATTGGTGTCACCCGGTGCGGTGTAATTCATGGTGTCATCCTTTTTCCCTTTACCCACGTGGTGGAAAGTTCTTGGATTAAGAAATTTGTCTTCCCCTCGTTTACAGCTGATTATTTTTAATACTGCACTGATTATTTTCTATGGCTTTTTCCTCGCCATTCCTTATTCCTTCCCAGGTTATTTAATCCTACACACATCATTTCATAAAGAGAAAATTGAAACGCGATTATTCTACCACCTCAAACTGCTATCATCGTCACCGATAACATGAGTTACGCTGATTATATTGATTTGATACTCGTAGGAAAAGTCAATATTGGTAAAATATAAAACCAAGTTCCTCCTCCTATATAAGTTTGAAAAACTGAATGTTGTTGACCGATCAATGCTTTTGGTGATTGAAAACTAGGAAGCTCCAAAATTACTTTGAGTTGTGGACAAAGAAGCAACTGAGCTAATTTGTATCAAAATGATGAAAAATTATTAAAAGTTTTATTGATTCATTCAAAACATAAAAGTTCTTGCTTGGAATTGTTTTCAGGATTTTTCCTCTTTGGATTTTATCCTCTCCAAAATTCAGCCCACCTCTTCTGATTCAGACAGTATTTTCCATTTTCTCACTCATCACTGATTTTTTTATTTAATTATCTGCTAATAAAGAAAAGCGAATTTAAAAAGCCGAATAATTTAATTAGGTGAGCGCGAAGTTTGTCAAAAAAAAGGTCGTCAAATTCAAAGACATCTAATCATTGACGTCGCCGAATTTCAAGAGCAGAAAAATTTTATAATCGGGACAAGCCCGAGAGCTTATGAAAGGAAGAAAGCCGTTGTAAGAACAACCATAGCATCTTCGAAAGTGTCTGAAGGAGGCACCTCCTGTTCTTAATGGGGCCTGGATGCTATAAAAAAACACCCTTCACTTCTGTGAAATTGGCGAGGATGACTTCACGCTTCTATGGAAATCGTTTCCCGGACAGGGTGGTTCATACATCATCATGATTGGAATTCAACTTGCTGGATACTGTTGGCGGTGCCTGCAGGCTATAGAACTTGTGAGCTGTGAGTTGAATAAGGGAGTGACGACACTCGGTCTGAGATAACCAAAAGCAAAAAGAATTATCGCAACAGGATGAGAAGAAGGATTTTCCATTTCAGGGGAGCATCATCTGATGGATTCATAAACATTCAGAACCTGCCGGTGCCATTGTTGTACAATGTCCTCACTGTTGTTATTTCGTTGCTGCTGACTTTGTTGCTGTATTGTTATTTCAACAATATAAGATGAGTACTTTCCCCTCGGCCAGACTGAATCCGGTGTACTGTTCATCCTGAGGAAGTTGTAAAACGTGCGGCTACGCATAAATTAAATTTCAGGGGACATAAAAAGAATTTATTCCCATGATAATTGAATGGGTAATAACAATTTGGATAAAGAAGTTATATCATCCCCGTTGGTACTTAACACTGATACTTTTACAACAAATGTAAGTGACGTAAATTACACTTACCGCAATGTATTGCCACCCTTTGTTGACTCGCACTAAAAGAGCTTCCTCCTCCACAATGTAGCTATTGTACCCACTGGACTTAAAGCGGACATCTGAAATGAAGAGTTTTAAAAGTAGTTAATTAGGATTTTACAATATTTTCCTTAAGCAGGGGTTATTCATATATTATTTTTTGAGCTAGAGGGAAGGGTAGTGTTCACTGCAACCTTTCTTAGGTTTAAGTAGCCGATGTAACACGGAGTTGTTGAAAAAACTTGAAAAGTGACATTATTTTCCCCAGTATTCTTACGGAGATTCTTATTGGTTAAAATATATGTTGCTTTCGTGGATCTCTCAAAGATTTCTTACGGAATTAAATTAGTATGTTCATAAATTAAGACCTCGAAGAACAGCTCTTCATGATGTTTGTTCATTTCCAGATGATCAGGAAAAAGTATACATTTTATCACCTTCAAATATTATTGTATTTAAGTCGAGTGACGCCTAGATGGAAGGTCGTAACTCTGGAACCAGGCCTGGCCGACCGTCTGTAATGAGAGACTCTGAGATAGTGGATGCAGTTGTTGAGAAAGTTGTCAGAGATCGATCATACAGCGTAAGGGATGTGGAGCGACGAACTGGGATTTCGAAATCACGAGCACATCGCATACTCAGAGATGAGGGATATCATCCACACCGTATTCAAAAGGTGCAGCAATTGAAACCAGAGGATTATCCCAGAAGAGTGACATTTTGCCAAGAAATGTTGAGAAGACAGGCCGAGAATGAAAACTTTTTTGATGAAGTTTGTGGACCGATGAATCACACTTTTGACGCAATGGTATTTTTAATATTCACAATTATCATTCGCGGAGTCTTGGAAATCCGCACCTAGCGCGTGAATCCAATTTCCAAGAACAATTTAGTGTAAATCTTTGGTCTGGAATAGTGAAAGGGCAGTTGATAGGCCCGTTTCAATTACCAGATCGCTTTTACAGAAAAACTTAATAATTGTTGAGGATGTTGATTAGAAACACAAGAAATATTTATTCAAATGATGGTGCTCCGTGCCATTATGCCAACGCTGTGGGAAATTACTTGAATTAAAGATTTGAAGGAAAATGGATTGGCCGCGGTGGGCCATCGCGTGGCCTCCACAGCCACCCGTTTTAAATTCAATATATGTTTTTGTTTGGGGCTACTACAAGAAGCTGGTTTATTGTAAAGAATGCAGAAATTTGGCAGATTTGTCGAGTGGATTAAGAGTGGCGGAAGAAAACATCAAAAGAAACAGACAAGAATTCAATTGACTGAAAGACAATTTTTTTCGCCGTTGTCGGTTATGTGTCGAAAGGGAAGGTCGACATTTTGAAAACTTTTTGTAATTTTTCACAATAAAATAATTATTTTTATTTAATTTTCACTTTTACTTATTTTTACTTCCCAATTAAAATTTTTAAATTTTACACTTTTGGTAAAAGAAAAAATTCAACAACAACGGTGAAGTGTATGTTTTTAAATACAACAGGTGTACTGTAAGCTATTTCGAGAAAAAAAATCAAGTGCTCATCTCATTACTTCGATCGCTATGACCAAAAATCCCTTCCAACACGTAATTAGCGAAAAATTTCGAAAATTTGTAATACCTCGAAAACTAGAAAAATCGTAGAACATACATGGGCGAGGGACCTCTACCTCCAGGCTTCCGATTATCACTACTTTTTGGGACACCCTGTTATAAAAAAAAGGATTTAAGTGATATTTTTTTTAAGAAATTTCTGCAGAGCATTGTGGGCGTGGGTTCGAATCCGTACGATTATCTGGGTACCAGTGATTGAGGCAATTCTACTGAGAGAATTGTAGTTGGGAATCCACAAAAAAAGCCATTCCAAATGATCAAAAATGACCTCCAAGACAAATGCACAGAAATATCCGTAGCGTTTATGAAAATTGGATGGATAGGTATAAAGCGGTTTGAAATGATGACGATCCATCTGACGAATAACAACAAGAACTGCAGCTAACAATTCAGAGGAAAAAGCAATTGTCGGGAGTAAATTTATCAGTAAATATAATCAGGAAGAGATTACTTAAAAGCGAATGCAAAAGTAGGAGTTTTGTAGCAGTTTTTAAGGGATAACCAAAAAAGAAGTAGCTTCAGTAGACTGAAAAGAATGTAGACCTTGAATGGGCAATCACAGAAATAAATTATCTGGAGAGAGCATGTCACTGAAATGTCCAACTTAAAAGTGGCACAAATTTTACCCTTGTCTCACAATTTCTCTGTAGTCCTTGAATTTTTCATTAAAGACAAAAGAATACATGGGATAGGAAAGATATATCTGCCTTTTTGTATGCTCAAAATAGCGCAAAAATTTGAATTTCAATTCTGTTACGATTAAAAACACAAAACTTGCAATTTTATTGGCGGATTATTGGTTATTGGGTATTGGCGGAAATAGGGGGAAAAATACTTTCAAGTTATTGCCACTCGGCTTACAAACGAATTACTCATTTACAAATTAAAAGTCTTTTAATTGATGATACAGAATACAGACTGCAAAATTTACTAACCGCCAACTACACAACAAATCTCCGTAATGCCGTATGCATCAATCCTTCGAGCCGGATTCATTTTATTCGAATCTATTTCGATCATTGATAAAATTCCCACATAACTGTTATTTTAATATGGACTTAGTTGGGGGATGCATGTTCTATTATAATTTCCAACATATATGTATATATACTGAATCCATGCGGTTATACTCCACGTAAAGCCTCATTTCCACTCATATAAATTTTCAATACCAAAAAATTGGGAAACATGTTGGCAACAATTTTTAATAATGGAAACGTTCATTGAAAATCAATATTATTCTTGGAAACTGTGCTGTTTTCTTTTCTCATATAAAAACATTCAAGTCGGTGGCAAAGTGCGCAGTTTCTTTTGCGAGTTGGTATTAGTGGAAACAGATGTAAATTTTAGCCAACTTATTGGCTCCCAACAAGTTAAGAACAAGTTGCCAACAAGTTAGCAAGATTTATATGAGTGGAAACAAGGCCTAAGATGATAGCCAAACGAACAAAATTAAGCAATGTGAACTTTGATATATATTATATCAGAATCCTAATGCCTGTGAATCTCTAAGTATGATTGAGACGGCTCGAAGAACAAGACCAAAGTCTTCAAATATTATTTACGTCTCTGGAAATCACACACTGTCGATTGAAGAAATGCTGAACTGAACTCAATATCTCGTTTAAATTGATGGACAATGGTGCATAATTTGTATGAAAAACTATGGCGGTATAAAAAAAGACTTGTACCAGTTGTAACTGAGACAAAAGTAGTAAAATAATTGGGAAAATATACCTTTTCTTCGGCAGTAAAGTGGCTGCTTAGTAGATTTAATAAGCTCCACCCAGGGTCCGACGGATACGTACGGGTCGTAACCGTCAAGTTTGAAAACAGATATTTGAAACAACAACAATCAACAGAAATTGTCAAAGATCTCCCGTACTATAACTGCCTAGCGCTTTAGTCATTTGCAACAACATTCCATCATGGTGGCCGGATGCCACATACGACAAAAATAACTTTATTAGCGACATCGCACTGTCATACGAGACGGACGCAAATGTTAAGAAATACCAGAAGATCATCACGATTGCAATCTAGCTAACTTTGTAACTTACTGTTGCATTTCCATTAGTAAACTAATGCCTAAATGCTCTTCTTGGGTTCTTAAATTCTGTATACTAATACTACTTTATTTCATATACATGTTCTTGTTGAACACACTGTAAGTATACAAGCAGCAAAAATTTAAATAAACAAAAACTTTTGTAGGTATATAGCATTTGCCTCAGAATCTACAAGATTTACAAAAACGTATAGAAAGCCACTCTTTGAAACCGTGAAAACAAACCATAGAATTTTCAGACTATATTGAGGAAATACCGAAATTGAATTGTGAAATGTGCGAAAATTTTTAGAAATTTTGGGAATGGAATTGAGATTCGTACGGATGGAATTGAGTTTTGTCCCGATGGAATTGGAATTTTTCCCGATAGAATTTGGATTTGTTCCAATAGAATTTAAATTTGTCCGTAATGAATTGGGAATCAGTGAAAACAATTCAATTATATTAGAACAAAGCCCAATTCTACACGGAACAATCCCAATTCCATCCGGACAAATCTCAATACAAAAATCACTTCGCAATCCACTTTGGGATTTTCTCAATTTATTCTGAAAATGCCACGTAGTGCGGTCGAAGTATTCTCAAATAGTTTGAAATAGTGATTCCAAAAGTGAAGTGATATGAAGAGCGGATGGATCGTGTATATGGAGAATCTTCACCACCATTTTCGATGGTTAAAAATTGGTCAAAGCTTTTTCGCTGGGGACGGCAGTCAATTGAAGATGTTCCATGCTGTGGAGGCCCCTCTAACCATTTAAAAGTCATACTTCGGGCTTGTAACTTGGGAAAATAAATATCAGAATGGAATACCTACAGTTAAAAACCTTCCATAAATGTTTAAATTAAATTAAATGGGAATACGGAAACGTGAAGTTTTCCATTTCAAATTATACAAGTTTTTCAGCAAGTTAAAATTCTTTGTTTACGTAAAGTGTTTTGATGAAATGTAAACAAAACCACTAGACAGACTGCCGACTTCCTTTACAATGAATTGTCAATGCCACTGTGCCAAAACACTTCAACAATAAATTCCATCAAACGTATATATTTCTAAAGATGAAAGTGTTGAAGATCTTATCCACGTTTCAGAGTTACTTTATTCAGGTAAACACCAGGAGGACCTTAAAAACAGTAAACACATCGAAATACAGAAAGAAGGGCGCCATAAGAGGCGAAAGCACTTCATTTTTCCGAAGTTAAAGAGCATTTTTAACGTGCTAGAGATGTTGAAAATTTAAACATAACATTTACATCTTTTCATAGCATGAATAGTGGCGATATATCATGCGGAAAATCTTGAACTCTTTTCTCCTTTTGAAATAATGAAAGCCATTCCATAGATAGATACAAACAAGTGTACGACCACATGCCAATTTTTTTAAAATTCTTTGATGCATATATAGATCCACTTGTCGTTAAACAGAGTAATATAATTTTGTTGAAATACACAAGTTTCCTCTTAGGCTTTGTAAAGAACTAGAAATTATCTATAGTTCGTTTTTGTGTAATTGTGTGCAGTATGACACATATGCTCATAATAAGGAGACAATTACAATGCAGAATTAAGATTCTGCTTATTAACAAATCTAGGATACCAGGTAATTCGGAACTACAATCCAATATTTAATAGATACAGGAAAATGCAAAAGTTGTTTGGAATTTACTCCCAACAGTACATCCAGGAATAGACATTACTCAGTCTGATGCCGACTGATCCTAATGAGAGGACTGTGTCTTTCGAAAAGGTTTTTCGCATAGAAAGCCCTAAAAAGATGGAGTCGGCTGATCCTGCTACCGCCACTGGAGATTTTATAGAGTTTACCCCCATAAATACTCTATAAACAACTAAGTGCTCGATACTATGACAAAAACCATAATCTACGTTCGTTAGGTATTCTTAGGCGGCAAGGGATGGTCTTCTAGGTCAAAGTCTCTACGATTCTAAGCTATTTGGTGGTTAAAGGTTGCGAGACTGCTGAGTTGCGGTTGATATTTTTGTATGTTGCAACTCTAGTGTAGTCCAAGTGTTTGTTGCCTAAGCTAGAAGTAGGGGTGAGAGAGGAAAAAGACAGTGGTTATTTTTCGATATGTTCTCCCTTTATTTCAATACATTTTTCACATTTTCAAGTACCTTAATACCTGCCTAATCACCTCATGGATTTCTTCGTCGGAGTTAAACTTCCTTCTCCGCAAATCTGATTTTAGTTTGGCAAATAAAAAATAGTCACTTGTTTGGTGACAAGTCTGGACTGTAAGGTAAATGATCCAATTCCTCAAAGCCACATTCTTTAACAACAGCCTTTGAAAAAACAGCAGAGTATGGGTGCATTATCATGCAAGAACTGTACTTTTCGGGACAGATTTCCTCTCTTTTTCTCGACAATGACTTTACGTAATAATATGTGGCATTTATAACGTTATTACGTTTCTTGAATTCCAGCAGCAGAATACTTTCAATATCCCAGAAAACTGGTACCATGACCTTTCTGGTGCTTTGTGTGATCTTAGCATTTTTCGGCACTGGTTCCCCGGGGTGATGCCACTTCGTCAATTTTGGCGTACAGATCAGTACATCTGTTTTGACAACCACGCCACATAATTGGAAATACTAAAATGACGTTCCCCTAATTTTGGATATTGGGGTGATACTCACTGATAATCTGAGAAGGATGTACCAGTCAGGTTGATAAACAACTGCTCCCATTTCATGGGTGCACTATTTGATATTCTTTAATCTTGTTGACGATTCCTGTTATGAGTAGACTTTTGGTCATGAAGAATGTCCTGAGGGTACTGAAGAGAGTGATATTTATTATACATATAATAAAGATACTGATCCATCTGAATCCCAAAGTATTTCAGCCTGATCGTCCTTTCCAATGGTTGCTATTCCTTTAAAACGGCTTGAAATATTTTCAAATTACGCCGTGTGTCTCTCATTGACTTCCCTAAGACCGTTCTAAAAAGGATAGACTTCGATTTCTAGAAACTGATTTTCAATTTCCAGTCAACGCAGTATCACTGATTCTTATTGAAATCCCACTGCAAGAGTGTGGGTGTCACTCCAACTTTTGTAACTGACCTATACGCTAAGGATGCGCGTACGCTGTGGGATGCGCAAAGGAACGAACCAGATCACAGCTTCCCAGCTGCAACCTATTTTTAATATGGTCAAGATATACTACATCGTTTCAGTTTGTAGAGAAGGCCTTCTAACCAAACAGTATCGAAAGCCTCCTCAAAATCAATTAAACAAGCGGCAATGCATTGATCCTTATCTGAATTCTACTGAATGTAGAATACTAGTCTAGACGGGGCATGCTTATTAACATGTACAGCCCTGAATCCGAACTGATAATCCGATATTATTTTGTTATCCTCAACCCACTTGATCAGTGGCTTTCAAATGACCTCCTCGAATACCCGGCTGATAATCCGCAGAAAACTAATGGACTGAAGATTCGCAGGATTAGCGAAACGCAGGAGACTGTTAAAAAACAAATTGAGTGATGATGACCTTCTTGTAAGATCTGAATCTTCATTGTCGCTGTTTGGTCCAAACCCTATGTTACGCATTCATGGGTTCAAGGAGGAATCTGTTGACCAAAGGATAGCAGGTCCGCTGACTTCTTGTTGGGCTTAGATAAAAGGAGTTGTAGAATATTGCCCAACATTCTGATGGATAACAATAATCTCAGTGTACATATCTCAAACATTTTTCTGACATCCAACGTGTTTTGTTTTTTCTGCGTAGAGGAGAAGGATCGGCTGGTGTCTTTAATAGAACTAAGAAGGAAACGGGCGGGAAATCCCCTATCTTAGTAGGAGAATTGCCATATATTGAGTAGTAGTATTAGTTGCTTCTGGCTTCTTATCGACAGTTCTATGAACATTTCTGGTTGCAGTTCACTTTCTGGTCGTATTTTTTTGAGGGCATCTTACGTACAACACACGTGCATCTAGTAGAACTCACTCTTCATTTGTATTCTTTTCTTTAGCGTGTTCATATGGAGACATGTCTTTTTTCGTATATGTAGTTATGAATTTCGGATGTCCAAGTGGAATCAACTCAATATTTCTACAATCCCTTTCCTCGTCCAGCTAGGAGTAGGCATCCCGAAATTTTTGGATGGTTCGCAGGACAGATAACGTTTTCACGCGATATTTCGCATGCAACGCAATGTAACTATCGAGGGGCATCTAAGTAGACCAATACCTTTTTTATCTTTTCTTGTCCATCTGCCAAGAGTCGTCTTAGCTAGTTTGCATTTGAATACTCCTAAATAATTTTGTAATCTCGACGTTTCTTGTTATGTAGAGCATTTTTTTATAGGTTATCTATCCCTTCCTGCTTACGGTAACAATTCTCCTGCTCACCAAGACCAGACAATAGCATACAATGTACTTCGCCATCTCAGACACAGGCACGGTCTGCAAGTACCATCTTCTAGAATTCCCATCTTTTTGAGGTGATATCCAAAGCTATCGTGGTCGATACTTAGAGAAACCAATCATCCTGGTGTTTAGCCTGAGGGCGAGTTGTCATATTTTTCCACCGATTTTGGTGTTGTTTGACCCATTTCTTGATTAGGTCCTTTACTACGGCCTCCCCTAATAGCGTAATATGATTCGGAGTCCTGGAACTTCGTTTTCTTTCTCTTCGTACTTTCAATTTAATAATAACGTTGATGCTTTTAAAAGCAAATTATTTACGATACTCTTTTCCAACGTTGTCTGACGAATTTTTCCGGAATCGAATTACATATCGTCGTAGCAGGTAAAGGCATATCATTTTCTGAATAATTTACT
>QYTT01089538.1:11924-38567 GCA_006980735.1 Dasypogon diadema | reverse complement strand
GAAATTATTATATTTTCTGAATGCAAAGCCTGCGCTGGATAGTTATAAAAATCCTCTTACAGTGCAAGAGGCACTGGAATGTAATGAGTCACAGATGTGGCTAAAATCCATGAAATCCGAGTACCAATCTCTCATTCGGAACAATACTTGGGAGTTGGTTGAACTTCCTGAAGGCCGGCGGGCAATAAAATCGAAATGGGTTTTTAATGTAAAAAGGGACAAAGAAGGCAATGTCGAGCGCTTTAAGTCCAGATTAGTAGCAAAAGGGTGCAGCCAAAAATTCGGGTTGGATTACTGTGAAACGTTTTCTCCTGTGGCCAAATATTCTACAATAAGAATGGTGTTGGCGCTGGCAGCCGAATATGAGCTTTTGGTTCATCAACTGGATGTTACCTCCGCCTATTTGAATGGTGAATTGAAGGAGGAGGTGTACATGGAGCAACCGGAATACTTCGTTGATAAGGCGCAACCGAGTAAAGTTTGCAAGCTGAGGAAGGCCATTTATGGGCTGAAACAGGCTGGAAGGGAGTGGAACCAGAAATTAGACCTAGTTTTAAAGCAAATCGGTTTTTCTCAATGCACCGCGGATAACTGCGTTTATAAAATGAACACATCTGACGAATACAACATTATAGTCGTTTATGTGGACGACATTATTATTGCAAGCTCAAGGGAGGAAACGCTTAACTGGATCAAACATAAAATTAACCTGAAGTTTGATACCGTAGATAAAGGCCCTATTGATCACTATTTGGGGATGGAAATTGAAAGGGACGGAGAAAGAGGACCAATTAGCATTTCGCAAAAACAAGCTATCAGCGATTTGTTGCAGAAACATGGTATGGCCGAATGCAGAAAATGTTATACCCCACTTGATCCGGGTTTGAAATTGCGGAAATGTAACGACTGTCCGGATTGTCACAGGATAGATGCAAAGTTGTACCAATCACTTATTGGGTCATTGACCTATATCTCGATATCAACAAGACCAGACATTACGCACTCGGTAAACAAGTTGGCTCAGTTTAACAAGGGCCCGCATTTGGAACACTTGAAGGCAGCAAAGCACATATTAAGATATTTGAAGAATACTGTGGGTGCGAAGCTGACTTATAGGAAGACGGGACAACCTTTGATGGGGTATGCTGATGCCGATTGGGCAGGAAGCCTGGATGATCACAAGTCTTACACCGGCTACGTTTTTATGCTAGGAGGCAGTGCAACAAGCTGGGAGTCTAAGAAACAGGCGTCAGTAGCACTTAGCAGTACCGAAGCGGAATACATGGCTATTTCCGCTGCCTCCAAAGAGATAGTATATTTACGACAACTTTTAAACGACATCGGGTTTCATGAAACTGTGAAAGGGCCTACGACACTAAATGGTGATAACCTCAGCGCTCTGCAATTAGTACGGAACCCTTTGTTTCACGCCAGAAGCAAACACATCGATATCAAAGTCCACTTTGTCCGCGAGGTTCATCAAAAGGGTTAATGGCTATAAAATATATTCCAACAGATGAAATGGTCGCTGACATCTTCACCAAGAATTTAACTAAAGGAAGGCACTTTAAATTTACTCAGTTATTAGGACTTTCTGTTGAGGTGTAATGCTGCATTGAGGGGGAGTGTTGAGGATGGCAATGCCGCATTATCATATCACACATACTACTACATAAGCACATATACCGTTCGTATTATATTCTGTTAAAATTCTAAATTACGAGTTCAGTTCAGTTCACTTGTAGCACAGCGCAAATAAAGAAGCATTTGAATTTGTATCCCGGAGTTTATTTGTATTCGGTATTTTCCTATCGTTTCCAACAGCGATAAGGTGGAAGAATTACAGGATTGTCCCAAGGCAAACCTCTAAGCGCAAATCTAACGAATTTGCGTTGAATAGACTCGATACGGTCGACGTGCACAGCATAGAAAGGATTCCACACCTGAAATGCATAATCAAGCAGTGGTCTCACAAATGAGCCGTACAATGTCAGAGAAACGCGACGGTCAGAGAATTCCCTGGACCAGCGCTTGATGAATATACAGAATATAGTTGAAATTTATAACAAATATTGAGCAAAAATTTTCCAATTAGGTACTTACTAACACATTTTGGATAATCATACAGCCATTCTCCATTAAAACATAAATTTGCATCTGATCCTTCTAGAATTTGCAATTTTTGACATTTGTATATAATCCATGATCCGTGGCTCACATATCGTCCTGGTTCAAGTTCTTCTGGGTCTCTTTCATTTCTTATTATAATATTTGGAATATGTTCAATTTCGCATTTTAATTTCTTTAAAATAAAAAGTGTATTAGGAAATGATTGCCCCTGGGCTATTAAAATTCCCTTAATTGGCTCTACTGCATCCCGAACTTGATGTGATATTTGAAAGTGAGTGAAAAGGCCTGCACAAAATAAACCATTAAAAGAAATGAATTAGTATTATTTTTTTCGTAGTATAATTGAAATACATAAATTTAAAGCGGTTAGACGATTTATATGAGTTCTTGATGGCCGATAAAATCATAATATTATTCCCTAATGGTTATTTTTGTAGATACTTGAATGAAATACTTCTCATCAGAACATTTCTGGAAAGTATAAGTTAATTTTTCATAGACAATAAATGTTATAAAAATAAAACTACTTTCACTACGGATGAACCCTACTCTTTTATTGTCAGAATCAAACTTAAAGCTACTTAATTCTAATTACATATTTTATGCTCTCTGAGCTTTTTTGCGCTATGTGTGCCTACTGTATGAATTTCCCTTAGTAGTATACAGGTAGCCGTAGCAGGAATGCCACACTTACGTGCTTACCTATGTGCTTTAACGTAGCTCACGTATGGGATTACGGCTACGTCTACGGATACGTAAAAATGAAATTTCCCATACTCCCTATTGAATAATAAACGTGCTTACTAAATCCATTGGGTCACTGTCGATTAAAATGGTTCCATTGAATTGGGACAGGGTTATTTTTTGTTTGATCTAGCTGTAGGTTTCATATGGCAACCCTATGAAGAAGTTGTCCAAATTTACGAACTTGATATTTCAATATTAATATGGTATCTTGTCACGTTCCCTATGAACGCGAAACGGCAGCTCAGGAGAGGGGCGTGGGCTTTGCTGGGATTATTATGAATTTTCCTTAGTAGTATACAGGTAGCAGTAGCAGGAATGCCACACTTACGTGCTTACCTATGTGCTTTAACGTAGCTCACGTATGGGATTACGGCTACGTCCTAAATAACTCGTTACAATATTTATTCGGTTGCTGATAATAAGAATTCACTGTATCATTAGCCGAATAGGAAGGAAAAATATTGAAAGTATAGCAAAATAAAAAAAAAAAAAATTAAAATCTAATGGCAGTGGTCGCCAATCACTTACCGCAGGAAGATATTATCAATTTAGTAAGAGAATATTTATCTCATACTAGGAGATCCCTGTGCAATTGCACAAATTGAAGGTATATGAGTGACATAACGTTTTTATATATTCCCTCAATTTGCACCTTAAATTTCAAAGCGCATTTTTTTCGGGGATGTCCCCTGTAGGCTTAATCCTCCCATGCAAGCAAGCAGTAAAAAGACACTTTCAAAATATTTTACCATGCAGAATAATGAAAAAAGCTCCAATAAATCCATGAATACTTATCGGTGGAAAACACCGAACTTAACACCAAAGTTACCCAGGAACGCAACCCAAAGTAATGAACACAACTCCGAACTGATGCGGATCAGTGTTACCATTATAAAATCTTAAGAAAAGCTCGATGAAACTCCATATAAAAAAAGTGGCTGAAATACGGAACCGGGAGCTTTCTTTGTATAATTAATATATAGATTAGACAATCACCCTGGATGCTCCAGTCTGCTTGCATTTCTCGAAAGATGAGCTAATTACACGTGCCTTACATCCGCCACATTTCTCCCCGTTCTCTCTTTTGGTCAGTCCTCCTCACGGGATCAAATTATTCTTCACTATGCAGTAAAAAGTGAGTAACAATCGCTTCGCTCGTAGATGTCGCCAAAGACCCAGTGCATGGCTGACTAAAAACTAATGAATTTTTTCAGATTTTAAGCAAATGGACTTGGATTGTTTTTCCCCTGTACTATTCAATTATTAACACCATGAAAGCTGGGTATAATCGGTGCGGTATGTAACAAAATAAATTAAAGTGGTATTTAATTCCAAAGAAAGAAGGAATCGGTTATTTTTTTAAGGGTACATTTTCCACATTTTTGCTAATTGCTTTGATGTTTCTTCACTCGATTATGAGTAAAAATCCTAATAGAAGAAACTTCAGTTTTAAATTGAGCTATTATATAATTTTTACGTGTCATAAATCAAGCGTTAAATGGATGCTTTCAAATAAAGGCCAAAACATCTCGAAAACCGAGCAGAATTCCATATCACTATCTCATATCTCTATTATCATATCATCATCGAACTCACCAAGCAAGTGCAACTGTTCCAGAAGATAAAAAACTAAGAATAGATGCAATTTCTCGAGCTGCTCTTATCCATATGGATCAAATTTTTGTATTTCGATAAGAGAATGTTTTTATCTTTTAATGAATGCAACCAGGAAAATAATTGACATTACAATTTTGGTTTAAAATATCAGAAAAACTTGTGAAGAGAGAATCGGACTCTAATGTCAAGAAGCTTGACTGGAAGCCTCACTAGAAAATTTGACAACTTAACATCACCAAAGGCAAAATAATTTATTCAATATAAAACTCGTTTACATAAAATTTAAATGAATTCAGTTTTCGCACACACTTCAGTGACAACCAGAGTGACTTTTAACAAAAATATATTGTTTATACCAAATTTTAGTATCTTACCAATTAGGATGATGATAAAAATGGTGCACAGAAAGAAAGTTTTTTGAGACATTTGAAACAAAAACTAGTCTACAGCAATTTCTAGAAAACACTCTTTAACAATAATAAATATTTTGCAACACTATCAGATCACAAGTACAGGCAGCCAGTTCTTAGATACATCTTCGGACAAAAATATGTGAGGAAGAAAACTTGTTTTCGTCATACCACGTTTTTGGCAAATAAAATAAAAAGGCTGGACACATTACGTCTCTACCTGTTTATTTCAGTATTTTTCGGATGATATTTTTTCTTACTATAAAATATGCATAAGTCAACTTATTTGTTTTTGGGTTAAATTTCACATATAAAACGTAAAACATTTTTCATTCTAAATTTCTAAAACTCTGTTATAGAGTTTCAATGATTTTGAGTACCAACATCGTAGAAGTTGTGGTGGTTGAACCTGCCATTGCCGTTAACTATTTGCGATGGGCAGGTATACTGGAAATAATATCACATATACGACTAATTAGGCTTTTTAACTTTAGAAAAAGCCATACGGGGGATAAGAACGGCGTCGATTACAGCCGTTATTTTTTTTATATCATCAGTACTAATACATGTAACAATTTCCGCATATTTCAGCCCCCAAGGACAAGAATTAATTTAAGCAATTCCGAAAAATTAATAACTCTTGAAAGGGGTCGACTAATTTGGATGGGATTTGCACATGTTTTAGATGTTGCTGAGGGACATTACAGAACAAATTTGTGGACCTCCAAACTGCATATAACCTGAAAAAAATTTTGAATTTTGGTATAATCATGCACATTTTTTTTATAACTTTTCAACATAGTTTTTATATCATAGATGTAGGGTATTATAAGTTCAAGCAAACGTTTTTAACGCATAAAAATATTCATGATACATAGAAATAAACTATATTGCCAATAATGGGAGGACAAAGGAAATCGTTTAATAGATGTCCGTCTGTCTGTCCATCTGTTCCTTCAAGCGTTACCTCGAGAACGCCTCAAGGTATTCATATTATTTATTTGAATCAAGTACAAAAGACAATATAAGTCCTGTAGACGTACTAATATGAGAAGTTATGGGAATTTTTCATAAATGATTCTATGTCAAAACAAGAGCTGTCGTCCTGTAAGATAGGTCTCAGTAGAGCTACCCAACAAAGTGCCAACAAAAGGTGATACATGGGAAAAACGAGGGAGCCTGTAAACGTATCTCACAGCACCGTTAAAGGCCACCGTCAGTTTTCTCCGACAGATGGAGTCTAAAAAACTGAAAACAAGACTACAATACAAGAAGTGAGGCAGAATAATTGATTTTGCCAGTTTTATGCGTAGATAGGTGCCTAGATCAACAGAACTAATCCACAATTGACGTAAGGTTCCATAGACCCTCCCCAGAACCGCACTAACGTAACTACAGCAGCTAAATCTAGAGTTTAGCTGGACCCCAAGGTTTCTTATAGAGTCAACATATTCGATACTGGCGTTGTTTAGCGTAATTGAGATGAGATTATTTTTGTCAATGTCGGAACTATAAACAACCAACGACCAGGATTAAGCGACAGTCCATTAATGAGTGACCGTTCATAGATGTTCTGCATATCATCGTCTACACGAGCTATACAATCCTCCAGCAAGCCCATAGGTCTACTTAGATAGATCTGTACATCATCAGCGTATAGGTGAACAGAAAAATTCTTCACCACATTGGGCAGGTCGTTTATAAATAAACTAAATAACAGTGGACCAAGTATTGAGTCTTGTGGAACACTGCAGTATAAAAACGCTGGAAAAGAATGCCCATTGCCCACCTTAACCTTCTGGCTTCGGCCTGACAAATACTCCTGGTGAGACTCGGACAATTCGACAAAGACAACTCTTCTTTTTTAAAAGTTTATTTCTACACGCACCACACGAACTTACAACAACTTTCTATATTTACGCGAGCTAGCTGCGCAAAGCACGTCTCAAAGCCAGCAAGCTTATGGGCCTGAAATCTTCCGGTTGAGATGAACACGACTTTTTTGGGATGGGAACAACTGTTGCTTGCTTCCACAATGAAGGGAACTGTGAGGTAGTCAAACAAAGGTTGAAGATGTGAGACAAAGGACCAATTACATAGGACACCAAAAGTCAACCGGATCAGAGCTACGACCAAAATTAGAAACAACCAAAAAAATCGACCAAGGGCTCATTTTAAAGCTTAGAGCGTCTACTTTCAAATGCCGAGTGCGCCTTTGAAAAATCCAATATGGTGGCTCCAATATGGCGGCCGGAAGCCGGAGGAAAACCGAGTGTCCAGCAAAAAAAACTTGTAAAAATAAAAGTTCGCAAGGTAACGGGTCGTTTTTTGGCTCAAACTGTAGCTGATAAATGCCCCTAAAAAGGTGGTGTGGTAGATTGACAAAATCCAAAATGGCGGACCCAATATGGCAGTCAAAAATCCAATATGGGGTCGAAATTTTGAAAATCAACCGATTTGCACCAAAGTTGGTATGCGGGGGTTTTTGGAGTCGTTGATCACGAATCTGAGGTCGGATTTGCGAACTTCAAGTTGGCAGATCCAATATGGCGGACGAAGTTTTTGAAAATCAACAAAAAGTCGTGGTCGAAGTTACTAGGTGGTGTGACTTGATTATGGAAAAGTACCTTCTGTATGTCAGAGGCGAGAATATAGTCGAGTTGAGACGATGTAGTTGAATTAAAATAGGTGGGCTGGTTATTAACAATTTTAAGATCCAGGTCTGCAAGATATAGCGCAAGTCACGGGATGCAGTGGTATCTTTTAGGGCATTGACGTTTAAATCACCACACACGACTACTTTATCAGAACATGATACCAAGGACCACGCTACACTAGCAAACTCATAAAAGTTATCAGTACTGAACTGGCAGGAGGACAGTATATGCTTAAAATTACTCTTATCAAGGTCTGAGCTAACTTCAACTGCTAGCAATTCTACCACTTGTTGAGGAGACAATTGCGTCACTAGGGAGGCCTTTAAAGACTTGCGAATATATATCCCAACTTCCCCTCCGACTCGTTCTCGACGGTCACACCTGAATAACCAAAAATTTAGTATAGATACTAGAGCAGAGTTAATGTCTTCATTGAGCCAGGCTTCACTTACGCATATTACATGGGTATTAGTACTGTTGAACATATCATGCAGTTGATTACACTTATGCCTCGAACTTCTTGCGTCAAGGTAAATTACATTAAGGCCAGATCTCAGAGAGGTAAATATATTGCAGAGGGTCCTTACCCTATCCAGGGGGGAAACAATGTCGTCGGACATTAGGCTCCAAGCTAAGACTCCAGCAGAAATGTGCACAGAAAAAACGGCGACATGGTACACACTTTACATACAGAATGAAAGAGGGAAACTAATAAAAAAGATAAATGATCAGAAAACCAAAAATGAAAAACGCGTACAACTAATTCCAAGTTCAAAGTAGAAGATCTTATTAGGTTAAATGTGAGAATATTAAAACTTGAAACACACGGAAATTCAAACAAGATCAATAGAGGTAACCTAAATCCAGACAGGCAGGTTTTCGAGGTCTCTGATTGCGAATCCAGAGTCGGATTTCTTAAATTCGAAATGGCGGATCCAATATGATGGATAAGATTTTCTAAACGTCAATGTAATAAATACAACTAAATAAACTACATTGCCATTAATGGCAGATGAGAAAAAATTGTTTAATAGATGTCTTTTGGTTTGTCTGTCTGTCCTCGCGTTATCTCGAAACGCCTTAAGCTGGGCACGTGAAATTTAGCACACAGATACCTTATTAAAATTGAAAGATCAAATTCGCAAATAGACCAATTTGAACAACTCCTTCATAGGGTTGCCGTATGAAAGTTCCAACTATCATATACCAAATAAAAAATCGATATTTTCCTTCTAAAACGATAACGCGTCGAAGTAGATGGATAAAATTCAACACACAAGTAACTTAACCTGATAGAAAGTGAACCAAATTGAACAGCTCCTTCAAAAGTTTGCTCTATAGATGTTGTATTTATTAAAGTCGTAAATGTAAATTTTATTCAAAAGTTTTTACGACTGTCATGAAAATACGCATGTAAAGGTTTTCAATTATCAAGGACAAAAAAGGCGCTATCCAGAAAAGTTCAGTTTTTGAAGCCATGGGTTCGAAAACATTGCCACTCTTCTCCTCCACGACGAGGAAGGTCCTTTCAGAACCACAAAGAATGAAAAAAGTGCTGATAAAAAATTGGAAGTTTTCCACATTAGAAACTCAGAAGCATTACCATTTTTACCGCCAGTACGAGGAAGGTCCGCTTCAGGACCAAAAAGGACGAAAAGGGTGCTATTCAGAAAATGCAAGTTTTCCAAATCAAGAGTTGGAAAACATTACCATTTTTTACCTCCAGGTCGAGGAAGATCCTTTCCACATATACCCAACTTAGTAGTGTTTATTTATTTATTTGAATAAGTTACAAAGATAGAAATACAAAAATAATCTGTTAACATACTACCATATAAACAAAGGTCATACAAATGCAAATTACAATACAATTACAATGGATCTGTTGAATAGGCCGATATCGAACCTCAGAGAACTGCTTGTTGCTCCTTTCTGAAGCCGTCAAGGAAAATTCGAGAGGCTCCGTCCAGAACCCCGGCTTCTGTTCTATATGGAAAGCATCAGAGCGAGGGTTTATCCTTTCTTCCGTCCCCCTGTAGAATTGTAATTGCTCCGCTCGGCAAGAGACAAATTGGTAACAATAGGTTTCCAACCTTTCAACCCAAGCAGCTTCAGTCCTTTAGTTGTTGGGCGGCTTCCAACGAATATTAAGGAATGGTTGTTCGGTTTTAATTCGACGATTCCATTTTTGTCCGTAGCATGGTCGACTACTTCGGTGACTCCGGGCCTTCATTTCTTATTAATAACAATAATGAGTTTCTCTTCTAGCCCAAAAGGCGCACTTCTCAGCGTGGAGCCAAGATTAATTTACCTATTTCCGCGTTAAGCGTTCACACATTTCAACATGCGGTTAATAGGCTCATGCTTACTATGGAGAAGTTAATATGCAGAAGCGGGACTTCCATCAAACAGTGGCCATTAGACCTAAAAGAAACCCCACTTTGAAGCTCCGCGGAATCAATATTACCATTCAAGAGCTGGTAAATAAAATCTATATCGGCAACATTACGACGCTCCTCCAACGAAATAAGATTAAGTCGCTCCCGATAAGGTGGAAGGATCATAGGATTATACTAAGGTAAATGCCGAAGCGCAAACCTAATGAATCTACACTGAATCGATTCGATACGGTCGATATGCACGGCATAAGGGGATTTCACACCTGAGATGCATATTCAAGCAGTGGTTTGACGAACGAGTTTTATAGTGTCAAAGTAACCTGAAGGTTAGAGATTGTTAGTATAAATAACCCTTCGGGAAAGTAGAACAACTCAATGAGAGTGAGTGCTTTACCGTTACAAAAAATGCATTTGGGTTTATTAGTTGACTATTCATGGACGAGTGTAAAAGATTTGATGTTTGCGACAGAGATAGACATAATTCTTTAAAAGCTCCCCTATTTTCGCAGCATTTGTTAAAAGGTGATAGCAAGTGTACATGTTTGTGTGCGTGGTATTTACGCAATTGACAAGTCAATTATAGACAAAATCGAGAATTTATTCGGTTCGGCCTAATTTAGTGTTGTTTTGCACATTATTATCCGGTGTTAGACATAGATTGTGGTCCAAATTGTGTTAATGCAAACAGTACGGAGTATTGCTTGCTATGTGGTAAAAAAAAGTGGCTATTTATCGTTAAAAATCCGGGCTGTTTCATATCGAGAACTTCTGTGGTTGGTTCGCTCTTTTTCAAACGAAAAGGTATTTTGCAAGACAAATTACAAAGTTTGAAGCTGATAATAAAATTGGAAGCCTACATTTTCGTTAAGACCGCGTAAAATCAGATTTCTAAATTCCAGATGACGGTCGGAATACAATGGTTCAAATGGTTCATTGCAAATTGTCGATCAAGAAACTAAGGAGCTAAAAAAAAATTAAAAAAGGCTGGCAACATGCTTCTAAGTACAACAGAAGCAATGTTTACATTGTATTCCAGAAAAATGAGCCTTCACGAGGCTGAAGAGGGATCCAAAAATTCCTTCTGATAATGATCTCTTCTGTCGAGCAGTATATTTTGGAAAACCACACTTCACAAGTAAGTTTGGCTGTAGGAATTTTTAAAACTCATTGAAATTTTCTGCTCGCAGGCACGTAAGAATACTTCATCGTTTGTATAATAGCATGCAGGACATAGAAGGAAATGTCCGAGGGCCACAACAAGGTTTTAAGGGAAGAATTTATTTGCAAGTTCAGATCAGACGAAATAACATGTCATCACCTCGAAATAAAAGGTATGTTCGTTTGAAAATGGAAACTACAGCATCAAGTTTTTTATGCACTATCATCAAGTAATCCTGTATATCTTTGCAAAAGGAATTGGGTGAGATCTAGATATTCTTCTCAATGATCCGGAGAATAAATCCTAAATACGTTGAGATGCTATCCAACGATTTAAACAAATTAGTAAGTCAATTTGAGAATTTTGAATTGCCAGAAGCAGTCATTACAGTGCTTGCGAAAAATGCCCCTATAAAGCAATTTACTGATGAACAAGAGTAAGCAAAATCGACCTCAGTTAAATGTCGGACCAAAACCATGCCAAGGCAATTATTAATCTCAAATTACTTGGGGGATGTGGGATTCGAAGAAAGAAAGTCTATTCACACGCCCACACCTAAGGAGAATCTAGTTAGATGTAAGCTTGGACTTAACTCTGTCTGGAGTAATATCTCTGCTTGTCTTATATACAAATTTTTCTTCTTCTAGGTCGTTATTACAACGAAACGAATAGCGGTAGCTGCTGGGCACATCTATGATTTTATGAAGTCAACTTAGGCATGAGCGTAACTTTATAAAAATATTCATCCGAGACTTGTGTTGTGAGGAATAGAATAATGGCAAACCTACTTTTTAAAGTTTGGCCTAAAACGATAGCCACAGTTGGAATCTATAGCAAGTTTAAATTCTATTCAGCGAAAAGCGGTTATGAAGACATTAACCGCTAATGAATTCGTGTTGCTCAAAAGGCTTCCTAGAGTAGGTAGGTAGACAAAGTGGTCTACCAAAAAAAATACATTAAAAAACACTATACTGTCTTACAGGCAAGACTCAAACGTTAGTAATAATCGTTCGTTTATATTTGCTAGGAAAATCAGAACTACAAGCCATACTCATTCTGCTGATAACGTCTTGCTGCGACTCAGATAGTATGGATTGAAATTTATAGGCTAGGATGAGATGCACAGAAAACAGTACAGTTGTTCGAATATGGAGAAAGCAGACATATTTAAAGCTGCAAAACTCCTGAGGACCTAAAACCAATGTACACTTCCTACAATTCACATGTTTAGTAGTACAATATTTTTTCCTCACGTTTTTAAGTGAATACGATGGATCAGGTATTATATATTCACGTACTGAGAGTGGTCTGGTAAATATGTGTAAAATTAAGCTGGAAGATGTTAATTTATGGTTTTCAGGAACAAGTATTTTGGCAGATTTCTTCATTTTATATTTGCTGAAAATTAAACAACTTTTACTTCAAATAAATAACGTTTTTCAATCATGCGCAATTACCTCTTCCAGATCTTTTTCAGTTTGCCAGGGTTTTTGATTACATCAGCTCGTGTCCGCTGCGCATCCTCCAGTCGTCTTTGTTTCTTCACTTGGTTTTGAAATTTTTTCTGTTCTTTTATTGAGTGTGACAATTAAATTGTTTTATTCAAGACTTCGGAACGATATAACTTTTTACCATTCTTCCTTTGATCATCTTTCTGCGAGGAATATATTTTCTCATCCCTTGATTATATCCCTCTTGGATTAAAAATATGTCTTGATGAATATAAAAATCTTAAGAAGATAGAAGATTTTTACCGCAAAAAGTGCGAAATATTTTGATCTTAATTTTAAAGTTCTCGATGGATTAACAGCCAGTTGTACAGGAATGCTGCGGCAAATGTGTAGTTATAATAGACAACATTACGCTTTCTAAAAACCGACATAACCTCACACTTACTTATACCGAGCTTCAAGTTATTGTGTACACACCAGGAATAAAAAATATTCAAATGCTCTTGGAGAGAAACGCAATCATGGATATAATTGACGAAGGAGAAGATTTTCATATCGTCTGCATAAATTAGAACATTAGAATGCCTTAACAGATGCACAATATCGTCAGTGGAAAGTGCAAAGATAACAGGACCAAGATGCCTACCCTGAGGTACCCTGGAAGTGGCTTTTATAACTCTAAACCGAAGGCCACGAAAAAGCACCTGATATGATCTATCTGACAGATACTACTGAACCCATCTTAGGAATAAAGTTGGAAATCCAAGTTTCCGCAGTTTAAGAATGTCTTTATATTGTGAAGACACCCGAGAGAGGACCATCGACTCTAACAGTTTCGGTATGCAGGATAACTTTCTATTGATCTGTAATTAGGAATCTCGCTCCTGTTGCTTTTCTTGTGAATAGACACAATGAAGGAATTCTTTCATAGTTTAGGAAAACATCCACTACTGAGAGATTTCTCATACGACAAATCCGCAAGGTCTGCCTTTTTGAAGTCCCTGCTCGGGCGTTAGTTAAATTTTTGTAGGTTACAAATATGTCGAAAAGTTGACTATTTGTTTCATGTCTTACATTTAGGATAGTTTCTTAAATAGTAACTTACATGAATTATTTTATATGAAGTTTCATCGAGCTTTTCTTGAAATTTTATAATGGCAACACTGATCCGCATCAGTTCGAGGTTGTGTTCATTACTTTGGGGTTGCGTTCCTGGGTAACTTTGGTGAACAGTTCAGTGTTTGCCACCGATAAGTATGCAATACATAGATTTATTGAAACTTTTTTCATTATTCTGCACGGTAAAATATTTTGCAAGTGTCTTTTTACTGCTTGCTTGCATGGGAGCATTAGGCCTACAGGGGACACCTCTGAAAAAAACGCGCTTTGAAATTTAATCTCCTAGTATTATTAATTAATGTTATTCGCAGACGCTTACGCATCACTATTTACTGGTGGGACAAACTTCTGTTCCCATAGTTGATGATAATTTATCTACCTATTAAAATTGGATTCCATGTGCATTTAAGATATAAATTAAAATAAAATGAAAGCAAGGTTTATTGACTTTTATTTAGGTCTGTATTTCGTCTCGTACTCCATAATCATAGATGAATGATATTGAATATTTGTATACGCAGTATAAAAGTCGCCCTCGCAACTACCTCTGGTAGTTAGTCCATTACTAACTATTCCCCAAAGGAAATAAGTCTTGATTCCATTTATAGATTTTGGAACCACAAAGCCTCCACCACTATCACCTGTACATGATGTTTCTCCTTCCACAGATGGTACACAAAACTTGTCACCCGCAATTTCTGTACGAAATCGTACGTCTATCCTACTGATGCAGTCCGAGTAACTAACTGCAGCTGAATCCAATATTCTCAGTTCATTACTTGGTTGTAAATTAGGTCCTGTCCTTCCCCATCCTGCAACACGACCAACTACACCGGTATTCATACCTTTCTCACTGTATGACAACCACTCCAAACAAATGGGTTTTATGTAGGACTTAAATGCAATGAACTTACTCAGGACTAGAAGGGCTATGTCGTTTTGATAGGCTTGTGATGAATCTTGGTATCTAGATAAAAGAGTGAAAATATTCATAATCTAGAATTTCTTTGTATATGCGAACCATACCCGTTAGCGATGTGTATTTCCGAAACGTTAAAATACTGAGCAGGAAGTGGTTCTTGAGCGAAAAAGTCTCGATAATATTTCCCTACTCCCACAGAGAAATAAGAGTAGTTGTAGGGTTTCCGTTGAGTTTCATCCCAGAAGCAGTGCGCAGCTGGAACGTAATTTTTATTAGTAAATAAATTCTAAAACCTTTCAGTTGACAATACCGGAAATTACAATTTTGGCGTTGATGATAGTTCCACCACAGATCTGTTCGTAACTTCCTTTGTATGTGGAGTAGATAGCAGCCTGCCAAGGAACTATTGTAATGTTGGCTTTATCTCCACCAATAATGAATGGTGTAGTTTCAGTTTGCTCTGTGCCGCATACTGGCTCACATCTGAACGGACTATAATCCCACTCTCCAGAATCGTCACAGTATAGAATTTCCTGTACATAACGATCTGGTTTTTTGTAACCAACTTGGCATGCAATTTTCGCTATTGTTCCCACTCTGAGGGGTTGATCACAAGATATTCCAACGCCCCCGTACTCACATGATGCCGAAAATGTTATTCCATTCAAATGTTGGCTCGCACAGTATTCTGAAATATTAAGTAAGAGGCTTAGGTCAATTGATGAACTTAGCAATTGTTTTGGAACTTACTACTACACTTTGGGTGCTCAGACAACCAATTTCCTTTGAAGCAAAAATTTGTTGATGCTCCTTCCAAGAGATGTTTTGGATTACATTTGTATTTGATGCTGATGAACTCTTCGACGTAAGTTCCTGATGCCATTATTTCTTCAATTCCAGAGTCCAAAATAACAATAAGATTTGGGACGTCTGGAATTACACAGCCATTTTGAGGTAGAACAAAGTTAGAATCAGTTGTTGTGGTAGTACTTTAAAATACAATAAAATTAGATGAAGATTAAGATCTTAACCGTTAAGGAACTTACACTATAGTTGGAACTTCTATCTTCGGTGTGGTCGTATAGGTGTCTTTGCCGCAAATTGATTTGTATTCATCTGCGCCGTCGACACAGTCGTTAACTCCATTACAAATAAGATTTTTACTAATGCATCCGCCATATGCGCATCGGAAGCCCCAACTAGGACAAGCCACATTTGTACAAAGTTCCGTAGTTTCGTCCGATCCATCAGTACAATCTTTAGTACCATCACATGCGCCATCTAAAGCTATACGTTGCCCAGAGATGCACTTAAAAATATTTGGAGGTATTACCCCCTCTCGGGCAGGGTAACCACAAAGCAAAGCGTTTTCATCCGATCCATCCGCACAGTCAACAGTTCCGTCACATTTCCCTTTAACGCTTATGCAAGCTCCATAAGTACATCGAAAAGCAAAACTTGGACAATCATGCTTCAAGCAATTTTCACCTGTCTCATCGGATCCATCCTTGCAGTCTTTAGCTCCATTACAAAAAAGGTCAGAACTGATACATTCTCCGCTGTTGCACTGTTTGAGGTCAAAATTGCCGTCACATTCTTGACCATCTAAAATAAATTTGTCAGGCCTGAGGATATGAAAACTGACTACGGTTGCCGTGTTTGGAGCTGCATTTAATTAACACGGGAAAGAGGAGCCTAAATTTCCCCTTGGGATACTGAAACTCACTTCCTTGATATTAATATAGATATATAGTAGATATAAAGTAGTTTTGAACACCAATTTGAATTTTAAGAGTGAGATATGTTTTCAAACATATGCAAAATTTGAGAAATCAATTCCTGCAAACGTCTTAACTATTCCAACCTCTGAAGTTGACTAAAGGAAAATAAACTTAAAAAAAAAATAAAGAAAGTTCGTTTTCTTCAAAACATTGAATTTATTGATCCTATGAATCATTTTGTAGTTAAAGTAAAGGTGGATAGGGGATAGAAAGATAGCTGCAACGGCCGTTCTGACAATTTTAGAAACCCTGGATCCAGCGACTCAAGGTAACTTTAAGAAGATTAGCTGATTAGATGTCTTCGGAACCTGCATCCACAGGGACTGAGGATTGCGATCTGCACCGACAGCCAGACGGCCATCAAGGCCCTTATGAAACCCTTCGTCACCTCTCAATATGGGTAGGGACTGTAAGCATGTGCTTAATGACTTGTCCCGAGAAAACAAATTACTCATTCTGTGGGTGCCGGGTCACACTGGCATATATGGTAATGAAAAGGCTGACGAGCTGGCACGGAGGGGGGCAGCTTCCAATGGCACGCCCTTCCCCACGGGAATGACCTCTAAATATTTACTTGGGCGTATCGCGGACTGGGAAAACGATCAACATCGTCAATTGCGGGACGTGACACGGGAATTGTGGGGCCAACCAAACGCCAGCTCTACTGCAAAACTGCTACATCTAAACAAGCAACACAAGATCGGCCGCTCAAATGACGCCGAATGTAGGGGATGCGGAGAGGAGACGGAAACGGTGACGCATTTTTTGTGTCACTGTCCGTCACTCTCGACAAAAAGGCGCAGATACCTGGGACACCACTTCTTTTATGAACTGCACGAGGTGGGCGAAAGGGGGTGGGAGCGTATCCTGGGCTTCATAAAGTGGTTGGCTGGACCGTTGATAACATCTACTCCCACGGATTTTGAAACAAACATGGTTGAATGAACAATGGGCCTAGTAATGGCCTAAGTTCAGGGGACTGTTTCTTATGGTCCACAAAACTGCTTATAAAAAAAAGGAAGATTAGCAAAGCCATATGTCCGGACAGACCAGCAGCAATTAATAGCACACGTCGA
Organism: Dasypogon diadema; assembly: GCA_006980735.1. Lineage (NCBI taxonomy): Eukaryota > Metazoa > Arthropoda > Insecta > Diptera > Asilidae > Dasypogon > Dasypogon diadema. The sequence goes on along the minus strand of QYTT01089538.1, from coordinate 21,099 downwards.
GCTTTGACCAGGCCTACTAAAAATGGAGAAAGTCTAGTCTCGTAGAGTGTGCCACCAATCTATAGGGGCTAACTTTTCTAACTTTTGTTGATTGGTCAGAGAGTGTACAGGATCTTATCAAGCTAGTGCAACTACTTGGAAATGTGTGACGGTAAAATTAGAACAATTGAACATAAGTTAGCACTTTTATTTACAGCGCTTGGCAACAGTGCATAATTACCGTATTGACTAAGCTGTTTTCAGAAGTAATTCCATGATTGGTTTCATCAAACTCTGGTCCAAAGGGTTTTCTAACCTTCAGATTTTCTTAACTTAACTCGTTTGTATGACCCTGTTTTGAATACGCCTCCCAGGTATGGAATCCATTCTATGTTACTCACATCAACCGCATTGAGTCTGTTCAACGTAATTTCATTAGATTTTGCTCTTAGACATCTTTCTTGGAAGGATCGTGACCGACTCAATCTTTTATGAACTCTAATATCGACTCTTTTGTGTCCCGGGGCTAATAGGCAGAGCTAATAGGCATGATCTCAGTGGTGTTCTCGTTTTACATATTAAATTTTCTAGAGCTAAGCATGATAAGAATGAGCCTATCAACGCATATGTGCAGCAGTTAATCGCGTTGGAGATCACTTCGACCCAAACGTATACTAAAAATCGTCTATATCTTGTCTTGTGATTTTTCGGTAAGCGTTACATTACTAATCCTTTAGTTTTCTTCTTGTGTCTTCCTTGCTTATTTTAATCTGCTCACAGTTGTATTTTGTCTTGTGTTTATTGATTTATTCTCAATCTTCAAAATTAAATTTAGAATTTTCTTTATCGTTTCCGAAAAATTCTTAAATGTTAGATAAAATGACTAAAGCTGTGGCTAGTCTAAGCTATTCTATTCTATACCTATCCTAACAAATGTTTTCCGAATAAACTGTAACTGTATCTTTATTTTTAATATCTCTGTAGCTGCTTTATTAACTTTTTATAACTAGTTTTTGTGCGTAACACAAAGTCATGAACCATCCGCCAACCCGACAACCCTCACTTACACCTGTCCTAATCTAATCTCTATACATACATATACCGTGTCCCTATCATATTGCCTCAGGAGGCGTAAACCTAGTTCTACTCCGTCATCTATCAGTATTCGGAGAGTGCTGGTCCCGAGTCGAAACTTTAGTACTAAAACGAAGAAGCTCCTGTTTATCAAGAACTCTATTATAGGCTTTTGCCCTATTCATCGATCCCCTATGACTGTGATAAATCAGAGGCATCCCCGATCTATCCTGTATCAACCTTTTACTGTTTAAGTAGATGAATATCTTCGGAGGGATAAAACCATTTCGGAGTACACTTTTTTATAGTATAGAGGTATCGGGTAAAGAGCATTCGAGATAAGGTTATTGATGTATGCTGATCAGATATTGTTTTGCGAACGTCTTCATAATCTTTATATAGTGCTGAGAGATACGTAATTAGACTTAGTAGTTGCAGGTAGGTATGGGTATAAGTCAGGTCACAGACCACTTTCGTCTTGATTTGCGGATTAAGAATCCTACTAAAAAGTAGTCTCTTCGTCATCTGGAATGATTTGTGGGCCCTGGTCAGAACTGTACTGTAAATAAATCGGTTTACCAGGAAGAAATGCTTACTCTGGTTCGTAGGTTGGACTACTTAGAGTCTTCTTTAGCGGTTGAATGTGTACAGAAACTCAATGAGTGTGCCTCGGAAAATGAGGTAAGTGAACGAAAGATCTGACGCATTACGAAGGAAGAGGTCGGCTATGGTTTTTCAAGGCCCAGAACCGTTTTCCGCCATTGGAGGAGGAATGATGAAGGACCCAATCGAGAAGTGGGTCATAAAAAACACCAAAATCGGGATACCGACAAGCTAGGCTATCGTGTGAAACGACTTGCTGAAACCACATCGACGTTCTGGTGTCCAAATCGGCGTTTTCCAAAAGTTGAGGAAGTTCGTTCTGAAGAAATTCCAAGTACCCTGTGCCATTCAAGGAAATGATCCAACCAACTGCGAGCTCACATTTACACTCTATCGCCGTTGAGAATCTATATGTCGAATCCAATATGGATTTTCGGCACTCCAATAGTGGCAGTTGTGCCAAGACCCACATTGTGAAAGATTCATTTATCAGTAAACAGGACTTGATAGAAAAAGAAACGGTCCTGTTCAATCTTGCGTAAGGCCCAATTACAGAATTCAACTCGGTTGACGTAATCATACAGCGCTCGCACAAACATGATGTGGTAAGGATGATACTTCACTGGTTGTAATATCCCCTGAACTGTGGATTTTGGAACACCAATATCTTTTTCGATTTCCCGCAGACTGTGAGTGTTATTATATAGCATCGCAAGTACAGTAATTGTTGGCGGATAGTAGTTACCTGCATTGATACGATTAACTGTTCGTCGATTACGTTTTAGGTAACCTTGATGAGCACGTCCTTCCAGATGTCGTATTGTACTACCACCTACGCTCCGGAAATTTGTATCTGCTGCAGCATAGTTGTTTTGCGCCTCTCTAAGAACCAATAAAATATCCACGATTTCATTCAGCGTTAGAAAATATAACAAATAAAAGAAAATTGTTTGCGGGAAAATTAATTTCAATTGTCAAACCTGATATCGGCTCTGCATAAAATCGCATACATTGGTGAACATGGATTACACATTGAGTTAAAACGTATGTTGTTACTAATATTTTTCTATCTTACCCCACCCCCTAGCGAGAAGGTGGAAGATCTAGTTTAATATCATTGGATAGCTTTTTGGAGAATATTGAACACATTTTTGTTGTATTTTTTTCGAGAAAGATGAAAAAACCGAAATTTCGTGCTTACAGCGTCATCTATCGCGAATTAAAAAATGTTTCAAATAAAGTAGAATCCGAATCTGCAATAAAAAGTGGGTGTTCCTATGTAAAATTTTAAATTGACCCTCGTACCCCCGTCCCACTCCCCAGGGGGCTAGGGTTGACATTTTTTTGATAGGATCAGATGCTCCCCTCCAAATCGTCAAACTTTTCTTCGGGATGTTTTTTAATCCGATGCATATTTGTTAAGTTATCTGTGGTGGCGGATTAAAATGGGATAACCTGCGAATATAGAGATATCCCGAAAGTATTCGCTTTTAGCTGCTAATGTTAGACGAAATAAAACTCTAAATTCTATTGTAAGCGTTTCAGCTCGACTAGCAGTGTTCCTCTATCGTACTAATCGTCGATAGAGAAATTTACACTCTTCGCCAATTGCCGGATTTCAGGTAAATGCCACAGTATATTGACACGGCGCCCCTAGAATCGAGAGCATTAAGAAAGTGATAGATGTTATTGTATGTTAGTGTGATGCAACTTTCATGAAAACCCCGACCATTAATGTTTTTAGAGTCTCCATAAATCAAAAGCAAGTCTAATAAGGAGGATGCACATTGTAGTGCTAGTAATTTGGTTTCTATTGACACCATTTTGTTAGTACGTTCACATTTAAATCCCCGCATATAATAACGTCATCTGGATAATGCAGTCTTCAACTCATAAATATTAGTCAAAGAAAAAAAATTTGGAAGGCGGTAAACACACACTATCAAGCACTTCCCATGGTTCTATGCTGTAATGCCGCCGCCCACTCTCTGGATACGATCTCGGCGATTCAATATAAACCCAGGTAATGACTCAAAAACAATGGTGATATATCCATAAAAATTTTGCTTCCATTCGTGACTTTTGTTCGACAGTCAGTATAGAATAGAATAGAATAGAATTGTATTTATTTAAATCGTGCAGAAAATACAAGATCTTGTTAGTGTACATTAATTATCGGAACGAATTGGGTAACACATAATCTAAGCGAAGTTTACATCTAGAAAAATAAAAAAAAAAAATAAAAATAAATAGATATGCAGAAGCAAACGATAAGTGTAGCTGGCACAAAGTAATAATAATAATGATAAATAATAATAATAAGCCTTGTGGTACAATATCAACGAGAAATAATAAATAATAATCTAGAACTAAAAATTACAACTGAAAGAAAGAAACCCACAATCACACGTGTCACCTAAGTTATTAAATCGCGGATCTGTCTTAAAAACGCACCACGAGAGCCCATGATTTGCCTGGTGTTAGGGAGAGAATTCCATTTCCTTGCAACTTGAATAAAGTAAGACTTCTCACCAAACTTGGAAGAACTTTGAGGGATCGTAACCTTCAGGTGCCTAGAGGACTGTAAGAACTATAGCTTGTCAAACTGATACGATGGTATTCCATATGATATGAGGTCATATAGAAATATGAGTTGCCGCCGTGTTAAATATGCCTCTATAGACATACCGAGGAAGTCATTGATGTAGGCTGATATATGATTATATCTTGGTAGTTTATAAACATAACGTATTACATCATTGAACGCTACAACCATCCGTCTATGGCATTTCGAGTCAAGCTTGCAGAATACCAGGCTACAGTAGGAAAAGTGAGGCAGAAGTACAGAAATATAACTGAACATCGTCCGCATATAAGTGCACCTTAGAATGACAGACAACGTTCACCAAGTCGTTTACATAAAGACTGAAAAAGAGAGGGCCCAAGATTGAGCCTTGAGGGACATCGGAGGCTAGACGGATCGAGCCGGAAAGTAAGGATTGTACTTTCACTATCTAAGAACGCTGTTCCATGAGCCTAAGGGCAGTGGAGGAGAAACCAAATAATTCACGAAGTTTCAAGATGAGTTTAAGATGATTCACAGAGTCAGAAGCCTTACTAAAATCCAACATGACGAATACTGTTAACTTATCATTATCAAGGGCTTCATGAATATCAGTGGTAACTTTTAGGAATGCAGTCTCAAAATCATGTTTAGGACGAAATCCAGATTGCCAGACAGAAATACCATTTTCCATATTAATATAATCCAATATCTGCTTGTACATAATCTTTTCCAAGACTTTAGCAAAGAACCTGATCAGACTGTATAGTATATAGCGAAATGTAATGCCGTATAATTTCGAAATGTTGGTCAATATTTATTTTGCCGTTACATTAGAAAAAAAAAATAGAAAATTTACGGAACGATAGTGCAATCGAATCTGCAGAGTTAAGGTAGCTCACTGCGAAGATCAATAACCTCATACTGAAGATCATCATAACATTTTTAGATTTTGTCAATTTCAGTATTGAATATAGTCAACTTATCAGATGAAAGTATATATATATAAATTTTATAATTTCTCGGAAGTGTTTCATAAAATGAATATCGATTCTGAATCTACTACAATTTTTACTGGTTTAGTACGTATTACCATTACGCTCATACAGTTTTTCCTTATCTCAATAATTTCAGGGTGGTTCTCATATACGCGAAGGCAATACAAGTAGAGATGTTTCTTGATATGAGATTTTAACAGCACATTATTAGTTCTCGCCCGAATTTATCCCACATATATTTTTTTTTAAATAGAATTTTCTTTTGGAGTTTTTCTTTCCTTCAGAAAAGCACCTGGTAAAGCACAGTTTAAAAAATTTTGTAATACAAAAATTGAGTATTGTTCGTAATTCACATTTAAAAGTTCCCAATTGCACAAATTTGTTTGTGTTCTATAAGTCTGTGTAGTATCAGCACATAAAATTAGCGAAAGATTTTTTTGCGGTAACAGATCAAAAGATTATCAAACTATTTGCGAAAAAAAACCAAAATATGCTGGATTAAATTTCCCAGAATAATCTTTGCACAAATCAATCAAACACAAGCTCCAAACACAGTCAGAAATGTTTGAAATATCTTTTCGAATAAAACAAGAAATATAAATAAGTCATCACATACCGTTCGAATTAAATATTGTTAAGAACATACAACATACTAGCCAAACCGAGTTCTTCATTACGATCGTACTATGATCACAGCAAATTAATTACGCAAGAGTAGGTACTCTCCCATTGAATCTGTAAGAAATACTTGTCTTTACTTTGCAGCAAAGATTTGCGAACGGCAAGCTCCACTGATCATTCTCAATTCTATAAGTAAGTAAGAAAAACCTGTATCGTATCTTAAACTTTTCTTACGCGAAGCTGATAATGTTAATGAAAAGCAAAGCATTTCAGAGATTAAGAAGTGAAAATGAATGTGAGCTCAATACTTACACCAACGTCACGAAGTTTTTATTTACTGCGGAATCCCCCGAGATAACTTCTAATTACAAACCGCTGCGCTGCTTCGTGGGTAATTGTCGATCATCGATCGGACATATTGTTCGTAATTTTGTTAATTTGATATTGATATTGATAAAATTCACTCAGTATGAACCAATTGGGATTTGTCAAGCGTCACGTGGAATTTAAATTAAATATTGCAACACAAGTGTTCAAACACATCACGTTTTTCTTTAATTTTTACGGGTCCCCTTTAATAAGATCGGAACTCACTACACTACCGGTTTTGAGATGTCAGTGACTGACTTTATTCTTCAAACCATTCACGAGAATAGAATGAGCCCGCCTTGTGGGGGAATGCACACTTTACGTGCTTACGACATGGGAATTTCGTGGAGTTGTAATTTGATTGCAGTCAATTCCACTTAAAGTCTTATTTTTTTTTATTAAAGTTTTCTTTAGCTGATCTTCTTCGTGTTTGGTATGTATACTACCTTTGAAAAATTATTTACTGTCCAGCAGATAAAGTACCATCACAGCCGATGAATGGTAACATTTCCAAAAAGGGTTTTTAGGGAGAGTTAATTGTGCTGACCTCAGGTAGTGTCGTGGATATTTAAACTAACACTTGGTGAGCTGTTTTTTTGAATATTTGATTTCTGTTATGTATTTACCAGAAAAGATATGGAAATGATGGTCGTTTAGGTACAAAATGTTTTTGTTACATGTGTAACGTTAGGAAGAACACATGGTTCGAGATCAAAGCTCTTTCTAAATTTCTTGAGAATATCAAAAGTACTTTTATACTACACAAAAATTCTAAGTAATAATTATAAGCTAAGTGAAAAAACCGGCCAAGTGCGAGACGGATTCGCGCACGAAAGGTTCCGTACCATTATCTACAAAAACGGCAAAAAAATCATGTCTGTTGTATGGGAGCCCCCCTTAAATATTTGTTTTATTTTAATTTAATTATTTATTATTAAAGTGAATATATAACTAAATATTCTGTGAATATTTCAAGCGTCTACCTGTTGCCGTTATCAATATCGAGCAAAAACGAGCAAAAAAATCACGTTTGTTGTATGGGAGCCCCCTTAAATATTTATTTTATTCTATTTTTTAGTATTTGTTGTTATAGCGGTAACAGAAATACGTCATCTGTGAAAATTTCAACTGTCTAACTATCACGGTTCATGAGATACAGCCTGGTGACAGACGGACGGACGGACGGACGGACAGCGGAGCCGTAGTAATAGGGTGCCGTTTTTTACCCTTTGGGTACGGGACCCTAAAAAAGGTTTTTCTTATGTGGCAAAAAGTGGTGCCACATTACTCCCCCTCCAGTACCAGCGATATCTTGATGGAACGATGACTCGTCTTCCGGATTTGGATGTAGGCTCGTCAGATGATGCTGTGACACCCCGCGCACGTGCTACCACTCTTAGGAATACCTAACGGTGGTAAAATTACCTGATCCTGATTTGTTAGAATTGCTTGCTTCAGTCTGTCTGTTGATATAGTCTTGGGATGTCCATTGATTAACAACGTGAAAGGTTTAGCTGTCTTTGATACAACTAGAAAGGACTATTGAAAGGCTGTTGTAAACGTCGTTAGGCTTCTATGGATACACTCAAAAAGGTATTTCTAGTAAAATTGTTACTACCGTCTAGTTACTTTGCGTTTCTCGCCAAATGTGTTTAATTCAACGATTTTTCAATTGATTCAACAAAGTTCTAGTTTCTTGGAAGGTAATATAGTTGAAACAATATTAACTAATAATCAAAACTTTCCTGAAGAGTTAATTGTATCAACAAGAAATTTCTGGTTAAATTTTTTCCTTAGACATTTTTCATTCAGAGAGCAAGACGAGTCATTTCAACAAGATAACTATTTGGAAAAACTAACAAAATAATTGAACAAACCTTAAAGCTTATAGTTGACTTTATTCCTTATGTTTCAACTGAGCCTGCCTTTGATACAACATTACATTGAAGTCAACCAAAACTTTGGTGTATTTGCTTTTACGAGTTTACAGTGTTATATTTAATAATAAAGATAAGTGGTGACGTGAAGAATGAGAAAGGTTTGGAATAAATTTTCTTCCTTTCAATATACAAACTGATTGATAATTGCATTTTTGAACAAGTTAAGCTGCATGTGTTTTCTTAAGTGGAAATCTCGTGGAAATAAAACTTTATCAGTGTTTATTTGTTACGCGACCCCTTTTTGCGTATGGGCTAAGCTCAGGAGACGGGGTGGTTCGCTTACCGTGGAACACCATAGGTCTACTTGGGCGCCATGTGATTTTTCTCTTGCGAAGGATGAAATCACAAAACCTGTTTAACCTTAAACATTATAAATCATATATTTCACTTGTTCGTTAATCCAATAATACATTAGAGATTTAAAATAAACCACCTTGGGCGAGTGGAAGTTAAATAGTTAAAGTGATAGGGGATTACGATAAGAAAAAAAAAACAGAATCTTGTCGCCAGCCAACCTCAAATTTCAACGAAGTTTATCCAATTTCAAACAATAAAAAGTATAAAATATCTAAATTTTGTACTTATCTGCCTCTTCTCCTCGATCCCTCGTGCTACCATCCAACCCTTGTCCGCCCTTCTAAGCTTTCTTCAGGCTTCTTGTTAATTATTTCTCCTTTTTCTTACTGTCTCGTTACTTCTTTTTCTTGTCTTTTCTTTTCTTTATAAACTTTTCCACTTTAGCACATATTGCACTTAGTCTCAAAAAAAAAATGGTTGTCTTTACTTTATTAAGACTCCACGATCACCATGTTGCAACCACTCGCAGCTGAAGAACAGGAAAGAGAGAGCTTGGTATGACAGGCTGGTTTTTTATAGGTTTGGTTATACTCCGTGACTTTAGGTTTCCGAAACTGTCCGAATTCGTCTAATTTTCATTTTTGATCATTAGACCAAAAAAACAAATTTAATTTTTGTTGAAACATTATATGCTCTTTTGATAACCTTTATAAAAAGTCAAAAAAAAATGT
>QYTT01089536.1:50161-81395 GCA_006980735.1 Dasypogon diadema | reverse complement strand
TTTTTTCAATTGAACCATACCGGAGGTATCGACACAACCGTTGGGAAAGGAATTTTTTACGGATCGGCATTTTCCTAAACATATCCGTCTTATTTTTAATTACTCCTATTTTTTTAGTAAAAATTTGTACAAATATACTTCAAAGTATCCTTGATAACATATCTTTCCCTCAGTCCTTAAATAGTTCAATAAGTTATAAAAAAAATTGTAAAAGAGGGCCCTTTTCGGTCAGAGTGGTGTTCCCGGTCTTCTTCTCTCATTAATGGAATTTACAAACGTTTGCTTCAACTTATAATATCCTACATATAAGTTCTGAAAAGGCCCACAGGATCAGCTGTCACCCTTATTAAACCATATCTGCATTGAAAGCTTAATGTTTCTTAAGGCTACAAAATTGGAACAAAGGTATACCTTTTAGTGAAAAATTGCAAAACAAAAGTCAAAATAATGCTTTAAAATATTTTTTTTTTTTGCAATATTTTAAAACAAGATCTTCCATAGAGGTTGAGTAAGATTTCATTAATGACGTAGAAAATATCAGAATGGCTAGTGAATTGGATAAGGACCCAAGCGCTTTAAAGCAATAGCCTATTTAAGAAAAGCATATGAAACGAAGGGAAACAATTAGGAAAAAGATATATAAACAAATGAGAAATTACCTATTCTCATACAAAATTCAAATAAGACATGTTCCCAAAAAAATTAAGGAAAAATGAATACAAACGATCAAGTTTATAAACACATTCACGCCGGGGTGACCCACCGGTGGGTCACGCGAGAACCTTAAGACAAAATTGCATGATAAACTAAATACAACATGGGAAAGCTGTCTTCCTAGCAAAGCGCCGGCGTGAAGGTGTTAAAAAGCTATCATCTAAAGGGTCTGTCGATTTGTTTTTCGAAAGGATTATCGCATTTAAAATATTCCCATTAGAAATAAATTCAAAAGAAAAAGTGGAAATACTGAATGTTGTAAAAAGATTAGAATTTTAGGCAATACGACAATTTAATGTCTTTCCCCACTCCATCTTAAGATACATGTAACTTCATTTTTTGAAATAAACTCAGGGTTAAGCTAGTTTTTTTCAGTTTTTCTTCGGAAGAGATTGAATCTTAGTGTATAGTTGTATGGCAACCCTTTAATAAAGCTTAAAACATGTTGGAAGAGTTCAGAACATAAACGAAAATATTGTCCTCTTCTCCAAAATTTGTTGTCCCCTGAGCTTAGACAATATCTTGAAAAATCCCCTAATACAATATCTTGTTAGTAAATAACATAAAATAGTTTGCACTTTGCTTTAATAATTCTAGAGTTCGTAAACACTTCTCTTTTTACAGAAGTCACAATGAAAGCAATTCCTTGAAAGCAAATCCTTTATGGAAAGAGCTTGATATAGAACCGCGCAAATCTCGAATTCTATTTTTGTGTTCATTCGAGTAAGGTGTGTTCGATCGATTACGTTTACTTCTACCTTTTTTTACTTAAATCCAGAAAGTGATTGGGAAAAATACGTAATATAGCAAATGTTTCATATTTCCGTTTTCCTTTTCTTTCATAGCGTTTTTCGAAAAGCACCCTTCGATAAAAGCACCTATAGCAGTAGAGTACTCATACATCTTCGCTCTTAATCTGCTAATGGCTTAAAATTACCTCCAGAAAAGCTCCCATATATACGCCTTTTTGAACAATGGAAGTTTCAGTGAAAACGAATCACTTTCCGACTTATCAGTCCTCCTCGACATAACAAATCGAAACAAATAATTTAATCATCTTATTGACTTGAGCTGACACTTGACCATACATCAAATTCCTCTGCAGACGCTTCTACAGGTTTAATTGATTCTCCTCTGGACGAATGTGGGTAGCTAGCTACAACAAAAGCCAGATGGAGAGGGATGCTGCGAAGTTCTGTATCCAAATCCTTCATTCTTTTGGAGCTGTCGACATCCTACACTGTGAAAATGGAGAATCTTTTCAGATTCAGATTATGGTGCCGTCCCCTCCTTCGGTGCAAAAGCTACTTTTCGTTAAGTTTGAGATACTCTCGCGCGAAGACTGAGTTCTTGCGCTTTTTTGTCAAGTAACAAGTGTCGAACACGAGTGTGGCTAGGTTCGGGTCTGGCTATGGGCACTCTTGGCTATGGGCTTGTCTTATGTTGCAACACATGGTTGCTGCTAGTTCTTGATAGTTTCTTCCCGTACAGGTGCGATCTTAATTTTAGCTTCTTATTTTTGGTGCTTGCAGTCTGCGACATCGTGGTATCCGCCGCTTTGAAATCATGGTGACTAGCTAGTTTAGTTACCTACCGGCTAGTTCTGGCTGATGAGAGAGAGTGAAAGTGTGGGTGTTTCAAACTTTTACTCTCAGCACACCGCTGACCGGTTTCTGTAGCAATAGCAATGGAATTTGATTGGATCCGCCCGATTAATTCTAACTGTAAGGTGGAAAAGTTAACCTGGTGGAAATTTGAATTCCGGAGCAGTGGTCGAGTTTTCCACGTCATGACGGGCTTGTGGACTGTGGTCACCACGATAATTGTTACCTGCACAGATAGAGTGAGACTGATGATTGAATCATGCGCATGTTGTGCAACTTTGTTAGCTTTCAAAAGCTGAGCAAAGCTAAGCAGTGCTCGGTTGGGGCTTACTTATATTGAGCAGTCTGCATAATATTGGCTGTTTTCACTCTCCCTTGTCTAGCCAACATTGTGATACTCAACGCGGCACACACGTACATTCCGGCGCGGTCTGACTCTGGTTCGATTCTTCTGTTTCTGTTGTGCACCTCGCAGCAAAATCGGCTCCTCAGAAGCACAAATCATGACGACTTACTTGACATTTTATGTATTTAGTAAAGTTTAGTCTGGTGCAAACCTTTAGTCCATCGTGATCTTTTGTCTTGCATGCAGTGGCGCTCTGTCTCGTTGCCGCGCGTCGGAGTTTGCTAACACCTATCACACCAGCACTATCGGTAGTTATCGGTTAATAAAGGTATACTTCTGTGGAAATGGATGTTGTTTTGCCCACAGTTGTCTGAAGTCGACCGAACAAAACCAACCCCCTTAACTGGTTTTTCTAATTGTTTTGACTTTGGTTCAATTACGGGAGGATTTCATGCTATTGCCTTTACCGCAGGACCGCAAAACCTTTAATGTGATCGATTGTGAATACTGAAAGTTTAATTTTTTTTAAAGTTATCAGAGTTTGAAAGTAAAATTTAAGCGTGCTAGTTGAAAATTACAGTTGTGTGCAGTGTTTTAAGAAAAATATATCGGCTTAAGAAAGCCCTCTTCAAATAACAAGAAGGAATTGTGTCAGTGGCCATCTCAATCAAAACAACCCCAAGAAATTGTTAAAGAGGTTTGTGTAACAGCAACAATTATCAATTGTTCAGATCCTTCAACATGTTGCCTCAACATTTGTTGCTTCTCGGATACCCCCGTGATGTTATTATATTAAATCGTCGAGCGAAAGTAATTTTTACTGCTTCAGCCTGCGATTGGATTTTGTTTCGAATCTATTGACGGTGTTTGTTCAATAAAACACTGTCGCTCAACTTTATTTCAATAATCGATGAATTAAATTTTATGGATAATAACCGAGTAAACGAGATGTTAATATGTATGCAGTTGCACTGAAAATTTGCATTCGTTGTAAGTGAATTTAAAATGGGATTTTATTTTTGTCGTTTTGGACCACCAGCCAAATTTTACCTTCCCGCCCGCAATCAGTGTGTGCGACTGCCGGTGATTTACTGATGCACAATCAGCAAAGTAATTTCCATCGTTTTGAAATATTTACGTATGATATACACGGCTCATGATTGATATAATGATGTAATTACATTAATACTTGCGTTCGGATGATTTAGTCAATAAAACTTTTGGCCTTATCAACTTTTAACAGTCATTTTTATCGCTGACATTGAAATTGTTGTTTAGGGTAGCTGGGTCTTGTGTTTCCGCCTTAATTTCTGACTATGCGAAAATCCTACCAAGAAAAGTAGATTAGGCAGCCTAATTACTTTAGCCGCCTTTATTCTGCCTAATTACAATATAATTAAGGAGGCATTTGGTTGTCAGATTAGAAAATTGCAAGACTTCTTAGATATTATTCAGTTCTAGTTCGTTCTCTTTACTGCGTCTTTGAGCTTACCTTGTCTTTGAGTGAGAATTAGAATTCAGATTGTAAATCGATGATGAATTCATTCTTCTTTGCTTAATATTTCGAGATGTCTTAAATTTCTTAAAATCCAGCGAAGAGCTGGTATCAGTGAAAGTTAAAGTATTACTTTCCGTAAAGTCAAAAGTTACAGTTCGGTCTTTGCAAAAGGTACAATTCAGGTTAGCTTGTGCTGCAAATATTCTTAGTATATCCAGCAGAATATCTAATTATGTAACTACTCTTTGGAATTATCTGCTATTCAGTATAAAATTTTAAGCTATTCAGTCTCGTTATGTATAGCTTGATATGAAAATATCGATATAATATTGCTAAAACATCAGTTTCTTACTAATAATCGATTATATACATTTTGAATACACTTCAAAATCATTATCCAGCTAACTGCTAAGAGAGTTACATTAGATAAATGATCGGAATGTTGCAGTTTTGTTTTTAAATGCATTATTCTCTTAACATTCTAGAGCATACTTCTTTAGAAATTTATATCTAATTCTTAACTTTAGCATCTTGAATAATACCAGTTGCCTAGATGAAGTAAGTCCTTTGTAGTCTGAAAACTATCTGTTATCAAATAGTGTGGTGTTATTTTACATTACATTTTACTCTTCAAAAATGCTTATGCTCCCAAAAATAATAAACAATAGAAGTCAATCACCTTCCTTTTACGGAAGCGCAACATTATCCCATTATTTGTAAAATACTTCAAGATACTTTAATCCTTATGAGCGATGTTAAAAGCCGTAATTCTCACCTTGTTTGCCGTGCTAAAAGTTTCAAGTTTTATAAAAAATAATAATTATAAATAAATTCGAAGCAGTTTTTTTTCCTTCTTAACGAATATACTTTGTTTCAGTTAACAATAAAAAATCATATATATATATAATACCGTTATCTGTTACAAATGTTAATCTGTTTATGTTAAGAACCGATGTACACGAGCGGCATTCTGCCGTGCGAAACTCTGCGGCATTTATTCATGCAGGCCGTAGGGTAATGTATTTGAATTGAGATATTAAAGTGAGATATTAAACACGTTCCCCTACGGCCTACACGAGCAAATGCTGCAGTCTGTCGAACGGAAGAATGCTGCTTATGTGCATCGGCCCTAAAACAGGCATAAGATCCGACACATTTCCCTTTCCCGGAAGACATGTTAAAACTTATAAGAAGATATTGTCCATTTAGAGATATATGTTGACCCTGAGTGGTTTGGACAATATATTTTAAGCCGAGGTTCTCAATGTAAACTTGTAAAACCTCAAAATATTGACGGAAATTTATGACCGTCAATTTTACTGGATTTATGACCGTCACAAGTTTCCGATCACTGGAAATAAAAGTAACCGGGTATATTAATAGTCTATCGGGGAGTTTTTCGGGTAAAATTTTCTCTGAACTCCTCAGCAAAGGAGGTAGCAAAGAACTCTGACCGCTTGTAAAGTCTGTTAAAAACAACTTCACTTCTACCACATAATACGCAAACCCCACCACCGTCACCCTCTACAACACCTCTGAGCAGTACTCATCAATTAATTTCCGCATTCGTGAAGTTTTTATCGTACTTGTGAACCTTGACGTATCCAAGTTCGCCCTTGCTTTTAGAGTGCTGCGTTTCCTCCCTGGCTAAACCTCTGAGGAAAATGTTTTATTTATCTAATTCAAAAAGTATTTTTCCATCGTCATGGAAACTATCCCATGTTCAGCCTGTTCCTAAAAGTGGAGAGGCTTGTAAGCCCTCCAACTATTGACCAATAATAATTACTTCGATTCTATCTAAAGTCTTTCAAATTCTTATACGTGCAATTTATGAAATACTCGGACTAGCAAACTAATTCACGACTTCTAGTACGGGTTTGCTAATCTCGACTGGCTATTTGATGTCTTTCCTTACCGAGCGTTGCCATCACTGTCTTCATAACTTTGGCGAGTTGGGGGTTGTTGCGCTTCATATCCCGAAGGCCTTCCACAGAGTCTGACACTCTGCCATTTTAGCCACACTTCCAGCATTGGTTGGATTGGTCAAGACCATTCTCTTCTTACCTGGTTTGTAAGTTTCCTTCCAACGACAACATCAGCAGAATTCTTTTCTTGGATAGGGCCAATCATGTTGAATTAAATGCATCTAAAACCCAAAAAAATCTGATTTCTCTTAAAAAGACCCCAAACCCCATTCTAAACTCTTCTAACTTAAACATCTTAGGGGTTCAGGTATCGATCAATCTTAGTTGGACAGATCACATCTTTGCTATTACAAAAAATGCGATGAAGTGTCTGGGCTTTCTGCAGCGATGCAAGAAATACTTTACCCCATTTGACCTGGCGCACGTCTTAAAGACTCATATCAGACCCAGACTTGAATATAATTCGCATATTTGGGCTGGGGCAGGACATACTGCATTGTTCGTGTTGGACAAAGTCCAGAGATAAGCCTTTAAGCTTATTGGTGACGAGAAGATTACTCCTAAAATCAATGCCACTTGTCTCACGTTTTTTTATCGCTATTTTAATGGGCATTGTCAATGAAATCTACGGTCTAATTCATTGTAGATTACTTCCCAAATGTGAGATCCGTGCATCGATCCGTCTTCATCCCGTTGATTATATACCGCAGTATTTTAAGCAGAATGTGCACCGACACTTCCGCTCAACCTTCTAATCACTTTTTCCCAGTCCCACTTTCCTTGCCGCCAAGACTGTGTATAGCATTATATGGTATCTCCTGAGCTTTGGCTGTACCGTAAAAAAACATCATAAAAGTAGTTTGGCAAAAAGTAATTTGCTTATAACCATAACTTAAGCTACACCTACACAGATTTAGCAAACTCACTATAGCAAAAGAGAATTTTTAATTTGGCTTTTGTTGGAAATCCTCCGGTAACAAGTGAATATTTTTAGGAAAATGGCTCGGCCAATAAAGTGTTAGTTTTTTAGACTTGGATTTTAACGATTCTAATTAATTACTACTGGCGCCATCTTCAAGATCAGCGGTAGGTTTTTTTCGTACTAGTTTCGAATCGTTAAAATAAGAGTATTTGCCATATTTTGCCTCAAGTTTGACGACAGAATACAAGGATGAATATTGATCGCATATATCTATCTTTTGCTGAGAATGTAATGAATATTTCTTACCATTCCAACGTGCCAACAAGTACATGGAATAGTAACATTTCATACGCAAATTCGTTTCATTCCATAATTAGAATTGCCGCGTGGAAAAACTATTAGTAAAATATACCATTGGCCCATGGAACCAGCCTTTCGGTATACCACAAGTAATTTAGCACAAGGAAGACTAAAATGAAGACTAAAATGAAATAATTTCAAATATATAGTTATGTTTATCATAAATTATGTCTGAAATCTTTTCTTTTTCAACGACATCGTAAATATTTGTAGACGCCTATAATTATGTTATATTATTGTTTAATAAATATAGGTCTACTTAAATTAATCAAGACTAAACGATTATATCACTTACAGCTAACAAAATCATTTAATGTAACCAAAAGCATTCCTCTATCGCAAAGTATTGTAGGATTTAACAATGTATACTTTTACTAACGGAACTACTACGTTTTACATGCACTTAACAGATTGAAAATTGCTCTATGTGAATAATTATGACTAAAATTGTTTGCACAAAGTTATATAATACGCTGATGGGAAATTAAAGTATTCATCCACCTGAGGGTAAAAACAATGGAATCACAATACACTCCGAAATAACAAAAGAATAACGTGATGATGATGATAATAGTCGCTGTTAATAGTTAAGAATTGTCAATACATGCACATGCACACATGCAATTAGAGTATGATTGCAATAACGAGAAATTATTGAATAATTTATTTTTTTTTAAATTAATTTCACAATTAGTGTGCGCTTTAATATATGAATATTTCTACGAACTAATTATTCAAATTTGTTTAGTGTGATTGGAACAAATCTCATTAATGTCGAATTTAATGGTTCATTTAATCTTACAAAGCGTCACTGCTCTAAAGCTAGTATAATGTATATATATAGCCCAACACGAATACTGTTATAACAATTATTGCTTTATGAAAACAAAGTAACTTCTAGTGCTAAAATGTAACTAAAAATGTGATAAACAATTTAAATCTACTCGAAATGAATTATATAATGGCAAATAGCGCAGTGAGGATTATTCAATTTTGTGCTAATTACGAAGTTTTCGTTCTTGATCATGAATTTACATAATATGAGCTGACCTGAAGTCATTCTTTGCCGAATGAATTTTAAGTAAGGAAATGTAGCAAAAATATTGCAGTTTTCTAATTTTTCTCCCTTTTTAACTTGGAATTGCTTTAAATTACTCCTGGAGGTTCTCGTGTGTTCTTTAAATATTAATTATTGTGTTTTAGTATTCATTAAGGTTCATGTTCAGTTCAGTTCAGTTCAATTAGTTCAAAGCTACTCAGGTGCACACTGAAGTCTCTGTAACCTCTTATTATCATATTCCTTGCGTTTGCTTTCCTAAATCATTGTGAATTTCAAATTTGTCTGTATCATTTTTAATTTAATCAGATAAGCCTTGATTTACTGTGCACTTGCAGTTTTTAATTAATTATTTGGTAATTTAAATGGATAGAAATTGTTAGTATAAAAATTGAAATTCTGTCGTGTTTACTGTAATTAAGAAAAATAAATTTATTTTGTATTATCATTTTATTTTGATATTGTAGTAGGCTTAATTTTTACCTTTGGAAACAGTAGAAAACTGATAAGCTAATAATTCATCAATCCCTCCGGTGCTGTTGTTCATTTTCTGATTCAGATGTGCAGATAAAATCCGTATTACAATTTTATTAGTTCTGGGCCTGGCAAATATATAAAAGACTTGCACGTGTTTGGGATGGTGCCTTTCCTGCAGGCCTTTTATTTCTATTAATCTCTGAGTACATGCAAGCTCTTATATTTTTCCACAGGATTAAAAAAAAGACAATACAATTGATTTCCTCTCTTTTTTGTACAATATGTATATTATGTTGTCAGCAGAAAAAATCTCTACTATTGATAGATGCTGAAACTAGGGTCTCGAAAATATCCATTTAACCACTGATACCCTTAAAATTCAATTACAGTTATTCAATATGGTACGACAATTATCAGATTTATTTGTTTATCACACATTTAGTAATGCTCTGCGCGTTCCGAAATTACGTGCTATGAAATGTAATAAAAATAATTGTATATAATTATCTCCTAGTTGACGAGCTGCGAGAATTTTTGAAAGTAGTAGTCGATAAAGTCTTTGTACACCTTAAAATTTTTCCGAAACTAACGAAAAAATAAAACTTTAAAATATTTTAAACAGTTCACAAGCTGTATATAGAATTTCTCGAAAGAAAATTCACATTACATTAAGGAAATTACATTGAAAATTAACCTATCCATTTGAACGCAAAAAAAAGTGACAATACACTTTCAAGATTTTAAGTAGTTATCATAATATGGAATTTTAAATCAAAAGTCATTCGACCTTATTATTGGATCCGTCGAATCGGAAGTAGTTGCGGATCCCCTATATTTGTTGTTGCTTTACAGAAACCCAACCGACGGATTCAACAATAACGTCCAGCATCGTTTTGGTTCTTCCCATTATTTTACAATAACTTCCATAAGTCTTGGCAATGAAGTGACCAGCTTTTTAAAAAAATTTGGAATCAATAGTTTTCCATTCTAATATCCGTGTATTTTTCAACTCTATATTGCTACGAATTTTGTTTTTGTAATATTTAAATAAGTTCATAAATACTCTGTGGGGTTAATATTAGATTAACTCCGGTGCCATATCGTATCGTTATAATGCTAGAGAATGCATGTCATATTTGTTAGATAATTGCAATTTAAAGTTCAAGTTAATTCAAAGTTCTCTTTGAGAATATTTCAGTATTCATTATACCATCAATAAGTACTTTAGTTTACATTTTATTAAATGATAAGAAGCAGCTACAGATAAGAAAATATCCCCGTCCATGCTTGACGGTTGGAGTTTTGTACCGGATTCGAATAATTGCATTTTCACTACCTATTAAATATATGATGTTATTTGTTATTGTATATTCAAGTTGTAGAGCTAAAATACCTGTTCCTTCTGCCACATTTCTGTTTTATTTAGAGGGCTTTCGAAGAGGCTACTCCTTGGATTATTTTCAAAATTTTCCATCTTTCTATATATTTTAGATTGTAAAAAACCCTATTCTAACATTGTTTTTTTATTTCTCTGCATGAATGGCCTTTTTCTTGTAGATCAATTACTATTTTTCATTCCTCGACGGTTATTTTTCTCTTATTCACGGACATTCTTTCAAAACAATATTTAACATAAAATAAATCCCTCAAGATTAAGTGAGCCAAGATTTTTTTGCGTTATATTTCAAACAAATTTTCGTTCATATATTTTTTTCACATCCTTTAGTGAATTTGATAGACATGTGCATATTTATGTGAAAAACTTGTAGCATTAACAATAGCAATAATTTTGAGTAAATTATTAAATTTTTTGTAAAAAAAAGCGCAAGATAAGATTTAGATAATATTTAGTTCATCAGTTTAAAAATTCAGTTGAATTTGATGGATTTTGAAACACGAAATACATAGACTAAGATTTCGATCTTTACAATAAAATTTTGTTTTATTTCCTAATTTTATTACTACGTTGACAACACGGGTTTAGTTATTTTTCTATTTCGGAATTTCTACTTTGAAATGTCATCCTTTTAGTCTCTTATTACAGAGTTGTGTTTTTTAGATGGCCGACCAGGTCCAAGAATTTTTTTTCTCGCTACTGTAAATGAGGGAAATTTTGCTTCTTTGGACTTATATACTTATATAGCCCATATAAATTCCAAAATGACCCAAAAGATGTTTACATACTTTAAAATAAATATTTCGCCTACTTTTTCCGGTTTTCCAATATTTTTCCTCGACTTTCAATCTAAACTTTTTATATATTGTGGATTGAAAATAGATTTGCCACATATTTTTTATGTTTTTTTATTTAAAAATGGCGAGTTTTTCTTCCATAAAATCCATTGTTTTACCATCTTTAAGTTTGCTTTTCTGCAAAGCCACCCGAATTCATTTTTGATTTGATAAGATAGGTCCATATAAATCGGTGCTGCTTTGTATCCATATTTTGGAATCATCTGGAATCATCCCTTTTGCAGTGTAAATAATAATTTAATATATGAATCCTCTGGAACTTTTACATTAAATAGGATATAAATTCAAGTTTAGATGTCTTTCTACGCTTCAAGAATATGTAAATATTCAAGTGTTAAAATATTGTCCATATTTTAACTAATTTTATAATTTGATTTGTGCCTCCGTTAAGGTTACTATTGTCCACGATATGACTCAATTTCTTCAATAAAACAAATCTATTGAATGACGTAACTTTTGAAAAAAAAACGGCGTTTTTATATTTGCGTTTTTTTTCTTATTTCTGATCAGTTTATTATTGCACTTGTAAAATAAACAAAGCAAAAACACGTACATTTCTTCGACATTTGTATCATACCTTTCCAATCCTTTCTGAAGCTATAAAATAGCTTCTAGAAAAGTGTAGATGGATATCTAATTGACTTCTCGTGAAGGTCAGTAGCCCAACACTTCTGGTGTAGGGCTCTAAGCTGCTGTTTAATGCAAAATAAAAAAACCCAACTTCATTAACAGAAACAGCACAATTATTTTCAAATTGAAAACAACTTATAGGCAGTCGCTTTTACCTGCTTTTTAATTGCATTGTAATCTGTAGAAGAAAAATAGATATTATTACTAGTCGTAAAGCCTTGCTGGGTATAACGACAGAAGAGTGGAAAGATAAATTAAATTTCCTGATAGATAAATTTTCTATACGTAAATAATCTGTTATTTAAGAATTCTATAAAAGCTAGGCAACCATATACAATGAAATCGTTTACCTATGCTATAAATGTGAGAGATAACAAAAGAAGTTATTTCAAGATGAAGCCCTGTAAGTACATTAGGATCGGGTAGCCTCCAAACAAAGACAGTGTTCAAGAAAATTTTAAATATGTTATTAGAAAGATAGGAAGAATTTTATGTTCGAAATAATTTAGTATTTTTTATGATAAAATTTTCGTGTTTCAAAAAGTTGTATTAGATTCTTCACACACGTCTCATCTTGGAATGGAGAAAAAACAAATATCGAACTGAGGCATTAGGAACTTTGGCACTTTGGACAGATTTAAAACCGGATATCGCAGATTTAACTGAAGATTTCAGAAGATGTCGAAAATTTCATCCAACAAATATAAAAGGAGGATTAATTTCGAATGAAGTGATATATGCAACATCCCAGTGATATAATTTTGGTCTCATTCCCTCCAGCTTAAAAAAGGTTACAAATTTTACTCTTGCCTTATATTTACTCTATCGCGATTAATTTTTCCATTTAAAAGAATGCGTAAAAAGAAGATGGAGGTATAAGAAGTGTAGCTGTCCTTTGCATGCTTAAGATCGCGCAAAGATTTCAATTAAAATTCTGCCACTATTCAAAATGCAAAAACTGTAGGTCTGTCAATGACAAACAAAAGACAAAAAAATTATTTATAGGTCGATATCAATCAATAAGGTAAACAAAAAAGTGGCGCCATTGAGGCGCCAGTGCTCTCTCCATATTTTCATCTCAGTGGCTTCATTTATTTCATGTGAAACAAGAATAGCTTTTTATGCATTGGAGATAAGCCTATTTCTCCAATTTAAATATCAGGTTCTTATTTTTGAGTAATTAGTGTTACAAATGATTTTTAAAGAAAGAAAAGCATTGATATAGGAGGATAATCTTTTAGTATCAGGAGATGTTTTTTGAAACAGGGGAATAACTTTGGAAGGGAAGTTTCCATTTATACTTCTCGTGCTTCGATCATTTAAAATTATAAGTCTCCAATTTCAAAGCTTTCTACCCTTTGTATTTAGTATTTCATCTGAAGTTATGTTGTATTTAATTCTTCCTAAGTCTGCAACGCTTGCAAAGGCATCATCTAGATCTGAATTGAGTTATTAAATGTAGATATATGTAGAAGTTGGGATAGATGAGCTCTATTTAAACACAAAAAAATGCTGCATCTGTTAGTTGTACTTTATAAGATTTTTTTTTTAAAACTAATTTTGGGTCTAAAAGGCGGCTTCTAGTATCAAAATCAATTTGGTCATTCCGTAGGTTAAGGAATTCCTTTGGATCGATTCACATTAGTACCTGAACAATATTTTTTCTGAGTTAGGTTCAAGCCTTAAACCTACAAATTCGCATTGAGCCTGCTGTTTAGGACAGTAACTCTGTAGAATAAATTAAATGTATAAGTATTGTAGTGTTAGGGAGTTAAGGATATTCCTTGATCTGCTAACATTAATTTGCTTTCTAATCATACTGAGGAAATAAAGTTAAAAAACCTCATCCTCTCCAGTTTTTTAAATTCCAAAAATCCAAAAATTCTCTTACAAAACGGAGCACATAGACTTTAGGAGTTGTAGATTGTGAAATATAAAAATAGATGCAAATATTTAAATTTCAAAAAGAATTTAATTTTTGATCTGGGCAGGGGTATTTTGCACTCTCTTGCCCAATGTTGGTAAAATCTAAAGGAAAATATTCATTGACGACTGTACTACAACTTAAAATATGGATTTCCTGGAGCATAAATTATTTTAGCATTATCAAATTTTTCAATTTATTATGAATATTGCTAACTGACTTTTCTTTTTAATATAAACTGACACGTTGAATGTGATAGAGGTCACCATTGACTGGAGGTCACTCTCCCGACAAATGCATTTTGACACGTAATTCTCTCATGAAAGCTTTTATGCTAATTGCAGGCTCGCAGCATTTAACGTGTTAAAGAAAAACCTTTCTGGCTGCACTCCTTTTGCATAGAGAAACCATCAACTATAGAGATCCACTTCCATGCAGAAAAAGCACGGGGTTAAAAAATTTCAGCATTAATTCAGTAGTGTTCTCTCCTTACCGCGACCCTTGCATTTTAGTGAGCTTTGAAAGCTCGTTGCAATCGGATCTTCTCAATTCCACCTCTATTATATGATGATTTCTCTATTTGCTAGCATTTCCGCTTTAACTTGAATACGTGAAATAAAATTAGTCTGTTTAAAAAATCGTCAATACCATTACCACTTGTCATTCTAAAAATTGGTTTTTCGCGAACTTCCGCCACTGCAAGAAGCATAATACTTATCTACTCACAGATTCACAGGAGAAAAAAAGTCAAGGCTAATTCATTGCAGCAACGGACAAATGAAGTGGAGATAGTTCAAGTACTCTGCCATCATGACAATATTTGTAAAAACTTTTACAAAAATTATCACTTAAGGAGATGTAAAGAGAAAAATGAAGGTTGTCCGAGTTTTTACACATTTCAAGGTAAGCTCTGATGCAATGAATTGAGACGCGTTTTCGTATCTATTTTTCTGGTTTTTAATAAATTGCATAACTGGAGAACATAGGGAAATTCTCCGGCGACAATTAAAAGTGAACGTTAACCAGTTCGAAGGCTATCAGGTACAAAAAAAGACCAACTGCGATACTTTTACTCGTTCCACTGTCAGTGCAAATGTAGATCGGAACACATTCGTAACTTATTTGGATTGCAGATTCGGTTCAGAGCTGGGCCTAAAATTAATATATCAAAATTCCGAATAGGAAATTTTGTTCCCCAAACGCAGAGACAATGATTATTCACAAGAACAAGGTACGCATTGGCGTATTTGCCTAAATATTTATAGCTGCGGTAAGAGAATGCGTATTCACAACGAGAAATAGAACAAATGCCCGATTATCATCATTGCCAGGGCATGGTGGAACGTGGAAGCCAGCTTGCCACTTAAAACCATCAATCATTTCTATCGTTAGAAAAATTGACTGTCACCTTCTGGGTGAACCACGCAGTTCAACGCTTCATTAGATCCCCCAAACTACCATGTTCCCCCGGGGTATCCGGTGAAACCTTTCTGGAATTGTGGCAAGATTACAGTTCTTTCAATTTTTCTGAGAACGGCGTAAATGGAATAATTTTCCAAGGGAAATTAATCAAAAGATTGTGGGGTGATCAGAATGAAAGCCGTTAACAAAACTGAACTGGTTTACGCTATTAATGGTTAAAGCGTTATCATTAGCGTGAAAGTATCTAAATCGTATTTGAAACTGGTTGGTTCTCTTTGGTGTGGTGTTCACAATTAAGTAAACAAAACATTGTAGTTTGATATCCAGGGAAAATCCCCTGTGTGATGTAATCATACTCATACTTTGATACTAATTACGCTTTAATTACCTCTTCAAAAAATTCCATTAATAAAAGCAACAGAACATTTAAAGGGTTTTGTATTCTATTGATTTGTCTTAATTACCGAAAATTATCAATTATATGAAATAAGCATTAAATTTAAGTTAATACAAATAGCGTCCAATATATCGACAATCTACCGCTTATTATGAAAATAGCAGAGGGACTAGTATTTTATTTTATTTTATTTTATCTTGAATGGTTTTGCGTCAACTGAATACATATATAATATCTTCTGGTCGGTGTTTGGAAAAAAGATCTATAAATATTTTAAGAGAAATATGGATCTGTTCGTATATGTATTTATTTGAATTTTATACCAACTTTATGCAATCTTATATCATTGAAAAAATTTATATCGAAAAATAAACAACTATAAAAATATCAACATTAGTAAGCGATTAGAAGTAAACAATCGTTGTAGTATTTTGTTTATAAGACAATCGGTTCGCTTCAAAGATTTAATAAAGATATGCATACATAATTGATGGAGAACAGAGAGAAAAATACTCAAAATTATATAAATACTTTAAAAGACAATAAAAATAGACGTTAGCGGTCTTTGAAAAACATTAACCTTGCTATATGTTCAATCAAATACGGATTCCTAGTTAATTGTTGCAATTTCCAATTACATTTACCGGCTCTCCTATTATCTGTAGAAGAAACTCAACCAGGATTCAAATTTGAGGCCTCTTGAAACATGTGCTGCGAAGTAGTTTAATGTGGCAAACGTGAATTTTTCCAAAGAACTTTTTTGTCAATCTAACCATCGTTGCATCCGTTGACATATATCATACGATATACATATATATATATATAAGTAAAACGGCATAAGTGAAATTACACCGTCAATTTTGATAGGGTAAAAATCTACCTCAAAGGAAATGCATTTGCATTTGTACCGTTTTGTTTCTAACCCCTTCAATTGTATCTCGGAAAAATTCCAAATGAACATGAAATGGTTACTTATCGGAATGACAGTACCCCTGCAAATTCAAACTAAAAAAATTATTTTTAATAATAACAGAGAGTAAAATAAGAAATGTAAAGTTACCAACAAAAATAAAATTATAACGTGCTAAAAACACACTCAATTTCAAGATAATAACTTTCTGCATACAATTGAAGTGTTTTAGATACTTTTATTACAAGAAATATGGATTTAAACGGTGTTTAGTAAAAATGTTTCAGTTGTATACTTAAGAATTATGCACAAGGCAAAAATATTAAATAATCTGCAAAGTGCTTTGTAAAGCTCTTCTATTATTTGTCTTTTTTAATATTTTATCAGGCTACAGATTATACGTTCTTGAGTATGGGTACCTGTTATCACTTTGCGGTGGGTGTTCCACAGGTATTTTACCTGCCCAGTACTGGATGACCTAATAGACCTCGTTGGTTGCATGTCATTCGGTATCAACAGGACATCGTTTCTGCTGGGGCCAAGGATCTTCAATGGGGTGAACTGCCTGGTCAGCTTCGTGCTAACGTTGGCCAAGTCCACGATTCAATTCTATTGCTCAAGTCTCTCTTCGTTGTCAGGTTGCAGAGACGCTTGGATCTCTAATACATGGCAGTGAAGGAGGTCACACTTAACTATATGTGGCCGCCGCTGGCGACTGTTCAGGCCGGAAGACTGCCTTTTCACTGGTAGGGCTTCCCCCGTCTTGGAGCACTGCAGGCACCGCGAGAAGGGTGAGTCCTCCGTTGGACTGGCAAAGTTGGAGCGATGCCGGGAGCATGCATGCGCGACCCTACAGAGTGGTCCCGCAGGACTCTATCCTTAGATCAAAATTGTTCGTTCGTTTAGGCTTGTCTCACTTTTAATACTTTTAAATTCAAGATTTTCGGGCTCTTGTTGGACCTATCACTTACTTGGGGCACTCTTACCTATTTTTTTGTCTAAATTCTTGTGGAAATTGTACTTTTTTGGACCTCTTTAAAAATCTTAAGATTTTCATTAGTGATAGCTTTTTACTTGTTCTGTGTTAGAATCTTTTTTTTGTTAGTGTTTTGTGGTCATTTATTATACTTTTTGATGTGCCTTTTGTAATACTATTGAGATAGGTTTTGTGTCTTTTTATCTTACTTTTGTATTGGAGTTTGGGTTAATTTTTATATTTCTTATGTTTTCTGCGCTCCTTTTGCTACTCGTTTTATATCTTTATTGTTTTGTGTCATCTGTTATATCTTTTAATTGTACTATATACGTAAGGATAGGTTAGATAAGGCCGCGTGCTTTAGTCATTTTCTGAAATTAAAAAAAAAAGTAAAGTGTCTATATACCTACATAAAAAATAAGAAATTGTCTCAGTTTTCATTAATTTTACACCCACAGAAATGAAACCTAAAGTCCAAATCTAGGAGCCAACGTCATAAGAAACTTTCATGTTTGACCTTTAAAAATATCTAAACAGAAAGTTGTCCCATTTGTTCATAAATCTTTATCTAATATTTTGACATATTGTTTATAAATCAGAAGTTACTCCGTTATGGAGGATACCCAATCTATATCCTTGGAAGGATCATTATATTCATTAAATTTGTTCATCCGTAAAAAGTATATTTTTATAAGGGTTCTCTAAATTATCATTTTTTTCCTTCGTCGAACTATTGAAATCTCTTAAGAGAAATGAAGGCTAAATCCAAGAAATAAATATGAATTTCGAACGATAACATCTTATCCTAAGATAACGCTACTTGGAAAAATTTAAGAGGAAAGGTGTATAAAGCTTAACCATGTTGTAATGTTATGACTGCCCGAAGAAATTTATTTTAATATTACTGATGTGAAATCTCGTAGAACAGCAAATTAGGGTTCTCACCGTTTTCTGCAAGATAGCCCTTTGGAACTTAAACGAAAAGGTTGGACGCAAACGAACAAAGTGATTAGTGGAAAATTCCTGCCGTAGAGTCAAAAGTCTTATGTATAACTTTTGACTAATACGTAAATACTTATGTAACAGAACAAAAACTGAAACGGAGGTTACGTAAAAGATTTCTGGATACACCGACTAAACCACATCAGTTAATTTGGTGAGAGCTGCTGGTTTCGGATCAAAAATAAAAAAATAATGATTAAAAATAAAAGATAATTCTAAATATCTTTTATGGGCTGGCTGCGTCCATTCTAGATGTCCGATATGGCCAGGAATGAATGCAGTGGCCACCATTAACATCCCTGCAAAAAGTGTAATCATAACAACATATCAACTTTGCACATTCTACGCGCAATAACTTAAGGATGTGGTTCCAAGGGTAAAAACTGACATTCAGATTGACGTTTTTTATGACGTGTACCGAAGGGCTCAATTCTATTGCCAGTGTTTTTTTTATATAATAATTCGCATCTGGTATACAATTATCAAGTAGTTGTGTTGTAACAGTTAATGAAAGCTGTACCATTTCGTGTTCACTTCGTGATTTCTTATCATTTCATGGAATATACAACATCTAAAACTAAATAATACCTGAGCTTTATATTGGAAATGCTGTCTCTACTAAGAACATAGATAAACTAACTGATTTGATTCTGACCGCCAACTGGTAGTATTAAATAACAAGGTACAGTATTATACCGTTAATGTCAAGGTCATGGACTCCTGATTAAGTTTCTGCCATCAAATAACGACTGTAGTGTTAATGTAACATGCAAGGCCAAGGTCAATATAACAACCGATTTTTACGCCTATCAAATTACAAGAGAACTAATTGAAGGACTTTTTTAAATTGCAAAATTTCAACTACTAATTCCTTATAAAATAACCGCATTTGAGTAATCGCGTCACTTTACATATAAAGTTATTTTTATAAAAAGAAATTGTGTCTGGTTTCATTCGCTACAACGTACCATTTGTTGCCCTTATACATTTATGCTACCGTGTTATACCACCCCGAATTTCTCAGTATCTCGGAAAAAGGAAGGGGCATGACACCAGAACCTACATATAGGTAAGTCTCATTAAGCTCACACCTATGTTAGAATTTTTTCTTGTAATTTTCATTACTCATTCAACGTCGGTTTCATTAGGCGCCATTAATCAGCGGAGAAAGTCAACCTTAACCGAAGGTAATTTACATATTTGTACTCCGTCGTAAAGGCGTTGCGTGCTGCACGTTTTTACCGCCACCCACATAAATTCGCAGTTCCTCTAAATCACAAAATGCCACCACTCAGCACGCCATTCTCCACACATGTGAATTTCAGAGCCCTTTCATTTGGAACGATTCTTGTGCAGAATTGAAAGAAACTCGAAATAATTACAGGAAGAAAGAAGTGGGGCCAAAGCGTCACATCCTTTATTAAAAATTTCCTTAAAATTTCTTCAGCTTTTGTCATTTTACCAGCGAAATTTTCAAAACTATTAACCGGAGACGGAGACGGGTAGGGTAATCGACTTACTGTAGTAGAAAAATTTGAACAAGCGAATAAATGAGGCCTTCCTGTAGCAGTAAAGCATTTCCTCCCCTTGAAACTTCCCTTGGTGAAGTAGCTGAATTAGGGCAAGTTTTGGCCATTATAAAAGCTTCAAATCGCAGTCGAAGGGTGTCGAGTCAAGCGTTCCATTTCCAGTGATTGAAAGCAGTCAAGTTGGGAGGAGGGATGAATACTAGGCGAAACAGGAAGCGAAGTAGAAAAAACCCCGTGGAGTAACAAAAACCGTGGAGAACTGGCAACAGCCGAATAAAGTTTTGCAATTTAGCAACACATCACGTAACACAGAACACAAAATCAATAGAGGGGCGAAGTACAACTACAATCTTATGATTCGCGCCACCAAAATTGACGGGGTGGGTTTAGAAGGTCCTAACTTGATAGGGATGGATGATTTGTACTCCAGGAATACTAAATGCACACGAGAAACCTTCCTGTAGGATTACGTGCCCTTTTTAACTCGTTTACAGTTGCCCCACATGACAAGTCTACGGCACACATGTCAGCTTTGTATTGGGACAGGACTGACAAAAGGAAAGAGCTGCCGGGGGTATTCATGATACGGAAAACAACAAGGACATACCAGCCAAGCTATAAAGTTATATTACTAGACCAAAAGCAACCACGAACTCGCAATCTTTTAGTGGTAGGTGGGTTTCGGGGGCGAAAGGCACCAAGAATATGTCTATAAAATATTTGGAAAATGTTTTATTTCTTAAAGAATGAGGTAAGGCCACCATAAAAGAAATGAAGGTGGTACTAAAGCACTAAACTTGCCCGGGTATCGTCTATATCAGGTGAGTCTATGCTGCTGAATAAATTATATTTTCACCAAGAGTGAGGTACAAGTCAAACAGGAGTAAAATGGATAGGAAATAAAAACAAAAAGAAATTGGAATTTATGAGTCGCTTGGGGCTAAAATTTCTGGTAAGGAATTGATTCAAAAGTTTTGATAACCAGAAAGGAGGCCAACTGGAAGGATATTTTCTTTTCACTTTTGCCACTCTTTTTTTCCACTTTGGCGTATAATGATATTGCTCTCATGTGGTCTTACTCTTCCGGAAAATAGTAAAATTTTTCATATTTTAGCTTTTCACAGACAACAAATTATCTCCTGTTGGTTCTAAACCGACATTATAATGTTGGTTATACCCTCAAATTTTATTGTACCTTTTTTTCAATAATGCAACTTTTTTAAAAATAAAGTCTAGGGTTTTGTAGACTTTTGGAGACATTTTTCAATAATTTTTTAAGTAATTCGACTATATTGTTTTAATAAAGGGAGAGGGGGTCCTATCCACTTCTGTGAAGCCTTGTAGTGTTTGGACTTCTTCAAACCAATAAATGTTGTAATGTAGATTTAGGAATAATACTGGATTTTTACTAAGTTTCAAAATCCAGTTTTTTATAGTGGCAATTCGGTATCTGAATTTTTGGAGAGTTTAAATTAGTTCCCTTCAATTTGTAGTGACAGAAAAAAGGACTGAGTCAACTTACATTCCTAAAAAAGAAAGTAGATTGTTGCATTGCTTTGGACTAAGCTTTTAAATACTGTAGTGGCTAGAATTACATTTATGTGGAGGTGATACAAGTGGCTATGTATTGCATTCTCACCCTGCTTTTATCGTATGGCGCCAAATTATTGTTTTTAGCACTGTCGGTACAAGTTAGGAGTAAGTAGTATGATAGTATTGAAGTCCTTACGGCTAAATTTTGCTAAATTTTTTGGTTGCGATACTCTGGTTCTAGTTCCAACAAAATACGACAGTTACTTCTGTGTTACAGGTAACTAAAAGGATAGGAGATAGACTTCAAATTTACTCTGCTTAATAGATTTTTGAAGGCCTCCAAAGGATTGAATATATATCAAGTGGGTTATAAATTAAAACATCACGTTAGATCATTAGTTTTGCAGGTAAATACGTTCGTAGGTTTCTGTTTATTTGTACTAGGCCGAAAAACTCTCCTTCTGCAGGTATTATCTGAGCCATAAGTACCAGTGTACTCCAAGGCTCAATCTTTGGCCCACATTTATTTCATAAAAATATTTAAAAATTTATGCTCTGTTTTTGGATCATCTAAAGTTGAAGTGAATGTCTAAATATGGTTTACAAAATTTAAGTTAGGTGACATGAGCCTTGACTGTCGCTCCAGAAGACCTAAGTAAGTTGACGACGATGTCTTGAGGACATTAGTATGTAATAAACCATTATTGGCTACTACGTAGATGGGAGAGAGGTTTAGCCATACGAAAATAGAAAGCCACTCGAAGAAGCTTTGCCTTATCTATAAGCGGTGTCGTTGGTTTCTCCGTAAATTGAGTGAAAAAATCTCGCAGATCGAATTTCGGTTACTTCTTTGTTGCTTACTTGGCAGCAATATGAAGCATTTTTGAATCACCTGATTATTGGTGATGAGAAGTAGATTATGTATAACAATGTAGTCCCAAAAAAAGCCACGGTAATACCAGAAAGTCGGCCTCCTCCGGCAATCTTCACCAGTAAAAGCTGATAATTTGCATGTGGTAGGATTGCCGAGGTATTGTGCATTGGGAGTTCTTAAAATCCGGGCAAACTGTCACAGCAAATTTTTTAGAAATTGTTAAACATCCTTTCCGAAATGAATAACGGTAAACCCGAAGAAGGTCATATTAGGCCTTGTATGATATTTAAGTTTAATTGCGGGCATAACGCAACTACGACAACTGCAAATATCAATGGTTGTTTGGACGTTCGAAAGTGCCAACGATGGTTCCACAGATTTTGTAGTGGCAATTTTGACTTTGAAGATGCCACAAGAATTGTCCGTTCAGATGAATTTAATGCAGACACTTTGCCGCATATTGTGGAAGAACATTCTTTGCAAACAATTCAGGAAATTTCAGAAAGTATAGTCGTTTCCTGGTCAACAGTTCAACGCCACTTGAAATACATTGGGGATTTTTAACCGAAAGCCGTTATTGCGAAGGTTTATTGACCGATTGAAAGTGGCCAATACAGAAGAACATCTTGCTGTGACTACCACGAAAGGTGTTATCCTTCAACATGATAACGTAAAACCACATGCTGCAAGGATTACATAATAAAAATTAAATAAAATTGAATTTTTCCTAAAAAAAACAGAAGTACAGTTAAAAGAGCGGAATTTGATGTTATCGTCTTGTTATCAATGTACTCTATCTTGTTTGCATAATACAGTTTGTCCTACTTGTGTAAAAATACAGCGATTAAATTCTGATCTAGAAGAGGGTCTTTCAGATGGGCTAGAACTTGATGGTGTGAAACCGACCCTTTGTAATCAATCTATGTTAGTGTTGAAATTTTGTTTGGGTTAGTTTGTAGTTAGTTTAAAAAACAATAATTGTGTGATATTGCTAGTTAAGCGAAGTGCGTAGGGCTTGTCAAAGGCTTGTAGGTCTGTAATAAATTAAAGTACAGTCGCGCTCCTTGATATTCATATTGCTCGAGGACAAATCGCTCTGTTCTTATATGTTTTTGGAAAGTTGCAAGGTTTTATCTTTTCCTATTATTTAGCGTTTCATAAAAATTCCACTTTACAGAAACTTACCTCGAACTCTTCAACTATAAACCGAATATCGTTTATTCTGTAGATTAATACATAAAAAACGGTCGAAAAACAACTGACTGTTATCATTTTATTAAAATATTATTCATGACGAAATTTAGGTAATATTGTCAATATGTAATAAATTATCAGGTAAAATTCTTTTTCGAGCTATTAATAATAATATAAGCACAAAATCTGCATTCGCAACGGCCAAACTCAATTTACATTTTCTTTCACTATAATGTAACTTACAAGGTTCAGTTGATGGTCACGAAATGAACTGTAAGTTTGTGTTACTCCTTTCAAAAAAGAGTAAAAAAACTTTGTTACCATATTAATGATCGAATTAAAGATGATTTTACAGCAGCTGAAGATATATTGTAACTTCCATTCGACATAGCTAAAAGCTAATAGCAAGTCATCTCGGTAGCAAAATAAACTTCCTAAAAGCATCTAATGGCAATAATTACCGAGCAAATTATTTAACGAATTACAAGATCAGTTGGTGCGATCAATGCCGTCAGTAGCAGCGAAAAATATGAACAGAGGGAAATCCAGTGAAGATTGACTCGGCACTGAAATTAAAATCTGTTCCGCCCACGTAGGTCACGGTTTAGCTAACCAGAAGAAAATTTACTCGGATCACACGTGATCATGATCTGCGACTCTATACAGTTTACACCTATGCAATTTGTAGGCGATTGTTATGTTACTTTCTCCCCTGCCTTCGCAATCTCGTTTGTATTAAAAGTTGCTGTCTGTGGGGCAGTGGTCATTGCGAACCAGACTTTTCCTCAGCTCTTGTTGCTATTATAAAAAAATGACAACTTCTAGAGTGGTCAATTTTCTTGTCTTGTGCCTTTCAATTCGCTGCGCAAGCAAACTTGTTCTTGAGGACAATAATTTTTGCTTGGTGTTTGCATGTCACGGCATAGCACGATTTTGTAGCACTGATCGAACGCCACAAACGACGAGGGCATTTAAAAATCGCCCATAATTTTGTACTGCAGTAATATTGGCCTTTACGCAACAAAAGTGAAATGACGACCCAGCGAACAGCGCAGCCCAGTATCGCTGTCGGTCATATGTCGAAATCGAAACTTTGAACTTTTTGAAATCGCCGAAACGAGAGCGATTGGCTAACTGGGCGCGTTTGCATCTCGCTGATCTTGACACATAATTTGGGACCGTTTTTTATCCGAATTTGAATTAAATGTAGGACGAACGTGAGTATGTCGATGTTATTAAATACTGCACGACATAGCGTCGCAGTCGTCCTCAGATTGATCAATACTTAACAGCATTTAGGCAGGTAAGCAGGAAGGAACATTCTTACGTATGTGCCCATAAAAATCTTGTTTTTGTTAAGTGTACTACCATCGCATACCTTTCCATCGTTATGTAAAAATCGCAGTACCTTCAGGGTGCAATAAAACAAAACTGCGACATTGGAAATTTTTAATGTTTTTAATTCACCCAACTGCACTTTCCATACTGTGAAGGTTGAATTTTAAATTTCTTGCTAATTGCGATTAAAAAAAAAAGAAGCAAGTTAAGAAAACCTGAATTAAATTCGAAAATTATTCCACACTTAAAGATGATTAATCCGTTACGGATTATTGGTGAAAAAATTAAGTTATTAATTCAGAAAGATAATATGCAAGGGCGGTGTACTTTTGCGATTTTACAAGTGTCTTAATATTGTAGGCATAACAAATTATCATTTGAAGAGAGACGTCCTTGAACTTTAGATGAGATTGTTGCAGCAAAACTTGCCTACACCTGTTTGAGAAAAACTTGTATATAGCTCTATACAGAGAAATCTTTTTTTTAATTTTTAATTAATTTTTCTAGGTGAGAAATTCTTCAGTTAAATATAATTTTCAATTGTGAACACATTCGTTAGCAGCCTGTTTACTTTTTCATCATATTTATATGTAATAGAGGACTATTATGCGGAACTATTTTGTAAATATTGCAATTTTGTAAAAAAAAATTTGTGAATATGCACCAATAAGTACCAAAATCTAGACAATACCTGTGCCATTCGAAATCTTTCTTATTTAAAAAGTCTAAATATTATGTGGATCCTTTCACTATATGCGGTGACCTCTTGCAACTTGAGAATGAGATTACTCTAAAGCTATCAGAGCTGTTTAAGGTGACACTCAAATGGCAGGAAATAATGTGATTTAAAAAAACAAACCAAAAATCTATTGATTAGTGTAAAAATTTTCTATATAGATTTTTACAAACAAACATAAAAAAAATTTTGTTATTATTAAATATTTTTTATTCCTGTCTTAGATGGTGCTAATAATTAGGGTCCTAAAGAAGAAGCCAAAAAAGTACAAATTTTAAAGATAATAAATAAAACTAGGCACTGAACGAAATACTTGTAGAAATAAAAGATTTCAATTTAACAGATTGGCAGGCATTTTTATAAAAGTGTTCAAAAATTCGTTAAAATGAATAAATAGAAATCAAAAATAAAATAGCGGATCATGACTTCTACATATGAAAGTAGATAGATTTACTTATTTCATTTACGAAAGTAGCTCTATCCAATTGAGAAATTTCCTCATGACTATGTGCAGGAAAGTAAATGTGAAATTAATGACATTTAATATCAATAACAATGAACGCTGTCATACTAACATTACTTATTATTACAATCATTTAGATTACTTCAGTCATTAGTAACTATTTCATTAATTGATATCAGCTATTAAGTATGGCTTGTAAGTTCAATAAAATCCAAAGAAAAACATATACATAACCTTAGTAGAGTAGATAGATTTCAATTCAGACCTAAACCTATCGCCGTTTTGTATCTTACGCAAATTTACAGGAATATTGTTCCATAACCTGGCTGAGTGTACAAAAAACTGGATTTCTGAGGGTGAGTTATTAAAGGTAGGATTGATAAGTGCAAATGTCCCAGCTGATCTTAAAAATGAAAAATGAAGTTTTTCAAAGAAATAATTCGGGAGTCCTCTAACAATTAATTTGTGTAAGAAGAGAAGCACGCGCATTTTCAGGTAGTCGTCAAGACTACTGCCTAATAACAACCTAGCAAATTGAGATACATGATCAAAGCGCCTTAATTTGTGTACAAAGCGAACCACAGAATTGATTGAAACATTAAGAATTCGCTGGGAAGTACTTCTTAGGTTTTTTTTACAGATTGCAGTAAGCAATTGTGTGTCCGCCGAGACTGATAGGGGGAAAAACGTAGTATCTATTTCCTTCTTATAGATAACAATAGCCTCGGTTTTCGAAGCATTAATACATAGTTTATTAAAAGTTGCCCAATTAAGAATACGTTGCAGATCATCATTAATTCTTGCAATCATGTTCTCTATAAACCCAACGGGCCGAGATATATATAATTGCACATTATCCGCATATATATGAAAAAGGCAGTCAGTAATAGCAGAGGAAATGTTATCAATATAAAGTAAAAATAATAAAGGTCCTAGTATGGAACCCTGAGGAACACCCGCAGAGGTGGATAGTAACCGTGAAGATTTATTATCAACGATCACTTTTTGAGGCAGAAGCAAAAAGTTTTCGCATGTTTCCATAAATTCTGGCAACAAGTCTGTCGATATGAATAGTCCATGGTATCTAGTTGATTGTTGATAAGAATACCCAGCCGAGGTAGACAAGAAATAGCATAAACTTATTTTTCGCAACCTAACTCGCCACGAGATAGCTAAGTGCTGCTGGATATCGTCCACAAAGATGTGATATTTACAATACACTCAGTATTCTAAGGATTGATCTCTAAGGTATAAGTTTAAAGACAGGTAAAAAATTGGGCACGTAGCTGTTGCAGAAAACAAAGGTATCTTAGCCTCGTACACGAACATCTATGAAGTAGTTTGTCGATTAGCAAGTAATGATCGACCCTATCAAGAAGTCAAACAGGGCAAAGAACAAATTTACATGGGATATTTGAACGATTAATATCCGGACCATTAGCCTTAAGATGTTTATTAAGTCAGAGAGTATATCCTCTCAAAAACCTTAAATAAGAAAGTTACCCGCGTTATTGGCGTGTGTTCTTGTGAAGCGGTCAGGAGGGTTTAGGTATTGGAATAACCTTAGACCACAAATAAGCACAGATATCCAGGCCCAATGCATTGCTTGGCACCGACTTCTGTTTTGTGGCTAGCAGAAAAAAAAACAGACGATTTATCAAAAAATGTACCCGGTCACCGAACGCTTACCTTCCAGCCCCTCGACTCCTTTGCCCTCCTTTGGGGGTGTCTTGCCTTTTGCTATAATATGTATTTTTATCAGTATCTGTATACTGTGCGTACTACCAACTACTTTGAATTCAGATTACGTTCGAAAAAGCCGACTCACATTTCCACATTGTGGACAAAATCGCGAGTTTTTTTTTAGCTTCTATTCAACAATTTCAATATTTTTAGCTACTGGAGACAGAACTTTTCCCTCTAGAATGGTGATGTAAGTAATTACGAAACTAGGATTTTATTTTTTCTATTTTGAGCATCAAATTTGGCAGCTAATGATAAAAATGTGTCTACTGTTTAGTTAAAACTGCAGCCAGCCGGATTGCGTATTTTGGGAGTTGACACCTCAGCTTTTTTGTCCCTGCTGTGTGTTGTGAATCGACTTTGTTGTTTTATATTTATATGGGAGTATCACCCACAGGGAAGGGTTTAATTTTCCAACAGAAAACAAGTAATGGTTATGAAATTC
This sequence comes from Dasypogon diadema, assembly GCA_006980735.1. Classification (NCBI taxonomy): domain Eukaryota; kingdom Metazoa; phylum Arthropoda; class Insecta; order Diptera; family Asilidae; genus Dasypogon; species Dasypogon diadema. The sequence goes on along the minus strand of QYTT01089536.1, from coordinate 53,123 downwards.
CAACATAAATATTTTCATTATTAGTAAGTAAAAAAAATAAACTAGAAACTGAGAGCACATGATAGATGAGCATCTACGCATGATAGATTTTCATTATATGAAATATAATGTAAGCTATCACATAATTTCTCCAAATTTTAAGGCGTAAAGGAAGTCTTAACAAGCAAGTTGCTAAAACATTTATAAAAATCGCACATATAGTTTTCGAGAAATTACATCCGCAGTCTTTTTTTCGATATCGAATTTCATTATATTCAAAAACATCGAATTTTTGAAAATTTTTGGGCTAACTGACGCCCTAACATGTAATTCGCATGGGGGGGGGGTTAATTAAAAGTGCCCTAGTTCCTAAAATTACCGCGAAGCTAATTTTTTTTTAGAAATGAATGCCGCACATGCCAACTTAAATGAAAGTGTTTGCAAATCGAACGATCAAAGCGTAAAAGGTGGTTTAGTAGTAATAAAGCACTGCTAGCTACCTTCGACAGTGGAATGTTATCAGTTCTGTTGTCGATTTTCTTTATGTTGCTTCTTTGCTATGCGGACGAAGATTATTTAATGATTTTTATAACAGACAGGTTTGCACCTGATCTCGTAAGATGTTACCATAGATTCCGTAAGATGTTACCATGGATTCCGGTTTGTGCATTTATTTTAATAGAGCATAAATTCATACATTAAATTTACCTTTCTTTGGTTTGAGTTAGAAATCGAAATTTTTACCATTTTCACTAAGACAATTTTCTGGCCGCACGCTAGAGTCATTTGGTTTGTGTTCGAGCGATGCAATGAAAAATTGTCAAGGTTAATTGTAACTTTAAAAATCTGTCGGAAATGAGGAGAAAAATATACCGCGTTTTTTACGATATTAGTGACTGCTAACACAAGAAAAAGGACTCAAGGGCAAATACCAAACGAAGTTCTACGTATAGTAGATACTGTGGAACATTGAATTATAATTGTCTGGTTTGCGCTCTATTATTTTTACTTTTCAACAGCATTTTTTTACGTAATTTTGTATCTGATTTTAAAAACAAAGTATTCCTTCCGCCCAACACATATACAGGGTGTCCGCGGGTTAAACGGAGTAGAATAATAAAGGAGGTCATTTCCAAAAAAGGTCTTATTTTCGGCAGTTCAAGGCTTATGTGAAGTTTTATGGTTCTTTTTGGTTTATATGTTCAAAAAAGGACGAGAACCCTCCAGACTACACGTGACCAGTACGAAATTATTTAAATAGTAATACATAATACATCTTTGGATTAGAATAGGAGACTCCGCACAGTAGACAGGGAACACTTAAAGAAAGTAGCTTACGAAAAGAATACCACAATGAAAAAGATCCACGGAAAAATATTCTGGCGGCAAAAGTTCAAGCCTTCATGATATTAAAAAGGAAAAGAAATCAAAATTTCAAATAATGTTTGTACTGCTAAGATTACTGCTAAGAATTCCTGAATATATTACTTCTCCTATCATCTCATTCCGTTTGGCCCATTTCTTTGATTTCTTTGACACCCTGTATACTCATCAGCGCTCATCTCTACGTACAACTCTACTTTACTCATTTTTACTTACTTACTTACTAAAATATAAGCAGTAGAGATTTTGTTGTGCCTCTGCGTGTTGTGTTCATTTTCTTGTTTTGGACTCTCTGATCCTTCCGAGATCTTTCTTAAATTTCAGGCTTGAAAAAACGAGACAACCCATGATTGGGGTCGGGTATTTCGGGTTGCGCGTTTCCCTGGATGAAAACAGACAGACGCGAGGACTTTAAGGATCACAATTGGTTTACACATGCACACACGCAACTTAGATACATGGGCCACGTCCAGGCATCCTTTTAGTATTCTCTGAGATTTTCAAAAGTTACAAAAATATTGTCTAGCATAAATTGTAAATTACAAAACTGTCATTTTAAGTAGTTTCTCCACATTTGTTATAAAAGGAATGAAAACCCACATATGTTGCTATTCAAATTTGCTAATATATAGTATTTTCATCCGCGACGTTCCCTTTTTTGAAAAGGAAATCACTTTGCGCCAAACTACACGCAGGCTCAGAAGGTGGGAGTGGATCGCACTAGTTGACCTTAGCTCGCCAGGGGCAAAATATATGCGGTTCAAATATGAATCTGGCGGAAATCTAATTTTGGTTCGGACGCCATGAATTTTAATGGATCAAGTCCACTGAACTAGCGTAGAGAGGGTCCATATTGGATTTAAGGTTGAACCGAAGCGGAGTGGAGAACAGTGGGGAGACACTTCCTGGTTAGAGAGCGAGGCGAAAAAGGCTGCAAGTGAGAAGACTGGATTAAAGAAGATAAAGTGATTAAAAAAAAGAAATTTTTGTTTTTGGAAAGTGGAACCTGGCGGACAAGTTAGGTATTTTTTTATATTTTTTTTTTCGAGTTGTGGTTTTGCACACCTTGAGAGCTTTTCCAGTGCCATATAAGTTGATGTAAATCTATGATTTTAACTATCGACGTGAACAAGAAAGAGAAAAAAAATCATGTGGCGCCCAACTATTTCCCAATACCTACCCCTTTCCTACTGAAGCTACAAACCCCTTACGCATCAGGGCAGCATAACAATTTAGGAGGAATATACATTCGAATCACTTCACTTAGTTTCCTAAATCCCAACTCTTTTTGTCCATCCTTATTCCAGTTGTGTTTTTAGTATCCTTTGAGACTTACCTGTTTCGTCCAAATCAGTTTGTCAACATTGGAGACTAGTTTTAGCTTACAATCTATATTGGTTAAAATAAAACCGTTAGGTTTGCAATTGTATCAGAAGTGCATTATTGTAATCCTAACCGCAAATTAGAAACCCGTAAAATCGGGAGATTAGTGAGTATATGCTAAAATTCTGTCAAGATTTACTCCAACTGAAATTTGTATATTTTTTTCTAGTCGATAGTGAGCGCTTTTCAAACTTATTTCGAGCTACCTAACTTTAAA
>QYTT01089536.1:33108-43131 GCA_006980735.1 Dasypogon diadema | reverse complement strand
TCAAAAACTGACTTTTACTTTGCCTTTCTCCTGAATTTCTAGTCTATAACTTATAAACAATCTGGAATATTTCTATTTATGATTGAATGCATAAGAAAATAATACATATAGGCAATCGATGAACCATAAATTATCCGAAATTTTCGGGGACCCTAATGTAGCTCATTGTATAAAATATGCCACGTGTCCAAAATGAATAATCACACGATACTTAATATCGTCCCCAACCGGAAAAGTAGAAAACCCCATACATGGCAGTTTTATGACATGAGAAGAGACATTATCGTTAAATATCGTTAACTGATGTCAAATTCTGAACACATACATTGTAGAGAAGGCTAAGTACCTCGGATGGTCGCTGTAGCTGGTAACGATATCAATGAAAACGAATTTTATTCGCCTTCTTTCCCCATACTTACGAGCTCTATTTGCGACTGACGTACCAAACATGGCACATAGTCAAACGAAAGGTCCATCACGGTGTAGTAAACCTTTTACTACATATTTCTATACCCTGCGAACGAATCAGGTATATACATACAATAGGATAATAGTCGTTGATACACTGTCCTTAGGAAAACCTGTTCTCTTATTGTCGAGCTAACTCACTGATAAAGTAAATGATCGGATAGATCGGAATAGTTTAGATATAATCTTGTAACAGATTAAGCATTTGATTTCCTTTCAAAACCCACCAGAAATACTACAACTTTTAATAATAAAATTCTTTATATACAAATTCCTTATCCAAATTAATTAAACCTCCACTCATTAATGTAGTTAACTAAAAATGAATAGAAAAAATACAATTCATATTTGTAATGTCAAAATTAATATACTTAAAATATGAGCTGCTTTTGAAGTCGCAAAACGAGAGCCATTTTTATCATAGAAAAGAAAAACATAAACACAAATTCATTGTACGATGTAGTCGTGACCACAAAATTTTATTTCATCATAAAATCACTTTTTGATCCAAGTCTTTTTGTTATATTTCTCACACTTTTTTCGAAACTCTTCTCACACTTCTTTTTGAAAACAGTTTTCTGTTTCAAACTTTTGAATGGGGGAGCTTTGAGCTGCTTCTAAGACAGACAACGAACATCTTTTCGAAATTAGGATTGGGTCAGAGTCACCCAATACATGGGTGGATTAAAAATTGAAATAACTTTATGACTGGCTTCCATTGCGACGAAGATATAGAGTAGAAGTGGCACTTGAGCCATCAGAGGTATACAACAATCTTTCATTGGAAGGTAAGGGAATTAGAGGGCAACCTAAGACCAATTCTACTTCAAAGCTTCCAGAAGTTTTCGAAGATCCTTCTTGAGCTGATCTATACGAATGTGGGATAGGCTACCATCTTTTGTTTTCCCTGTAGGCTATACGCTGCCGTTATTAAAGCAAAAATTTCCATTTGACTTCCTAATTTCCTTTATCCCACATTCTCATTTTGCAAGGGTGCTATGTTGAATCACATGTTTTGAATTGTTAGTTTTCCAAAGAAAAGCGGAACTTTAGTCAAAAATAGTAACAAAACAACTATGCTCTCAACTTTCCAAGTATCGACGTTTGTGAATTTTCTCGTGCAAGTTCCTCTATAGACTGACTTCTAATTTTCGCATACTTTTAAAGAAGAAGTAACCATTTGACTGTGAACAAATGCGTTTCGAAAAGTTGTTCTACAAAATCTTCCTAAATTATCAACCATGCAGCCGTTTGGAGAAAATGTTTGGATTTTCTCTCGGGACTTGATAGTAAAAAATATAATTCTAAAAATGGGAACTCATTCCAACATCTTAACACTAGTTTCTTCGCGTTATCCCTAATTTTCTGAATTCCTTCCTATTTCACTTTTTCCTAATTTTCTGCTACTTAGTCCATATAAAGAGGTCTCCGCGTACAATTGTTCACATTCACCTCTGACATCATCAAATTAATTTAAAACAATTTAACATTAATAAATGCCTATAAACATAAGATTGACACATATTGCAATAACAGTAATTGACACCCTAGTCCCAGCAAATCAATGAGGCAATTTTACAAAGTAGTTACATCACTTTAAGAAACGGATTTATCGCCGATCTTTACACCCAAACCAAATGCTATTAATACCATAATTACTACGTGATGCGTCTATCTTCATCGCAGGGTATATTTTTCAAGAGCTGTAATGATTTTAGCTTATGTAAAGGTCGTAAAGACTCATAAGAACGTTTTTTTTTCGAATTTTCCCAGTTAATTTACAAATAAATTACCGTCTTTTGTAATGAATTAAATACTGAGCTCCGATGATGATACCAAATCATTTGACAATGATCAGTCAACCTAAAAAAGTTTATGAAGTGTGACAGAATCACGATTTTTCGAATTACTTACTGGCGTCTGCACATATATAATAAATCGACGTAGGCCGACTCTTTACAATCCTTCAAACAGAATCATTCACGGGTTCTGGATAATTTAATTAAAGATGTAATCAGTCAAAATGCGCACAATAAGCACTCTAATCTGTGTGCAAACCGAGAATGAAAGCATTAGATTTGAGTTACTCCTTAGTTTCAGTATTTTGGTGATTAAAAATACGGAAATCAATACAGATACAGATGATTTAATTCCTTTTTAAGTACTTTAAGAGATATATATATATATATATATAGGTAAATGTGTATGGTACAATTCAAACTGCTTTCGCCATTATCAGGCTACTTTATTAGAGTCTTATGCAATTTTGCCCAAAGCCACATGCTATAATCTCAACGAAAATTGCTCTCCACTACGTAAATATCTAAGTCGAATGGTTGGAGAATAAATAAATACTATTCATTTTTTCAATTCTGAATTAAGTCTGGTAAAAGCAGGTGTAAAATAATGGAAATAACAATTAGCTCGTAAATTCCACTTTGCACCTAAAGTCGGTAGTCTTGAATAAGTAAGTTTTGCGCAGTAATCGTACAGATTTGTGTAAACAGAGAGAAAAAAAGTAAAATAAATGCAAACACAAAACAAGTCTGAATCTGTGTATGAAAAAAATTACATAAATGCGAATAAAATGCAAAATGTTTTTGCTAGAAATTTATTAAACACAAAAATCTAACAAACAGGTGGAGGTGAAATGGAAAGGTATAATATGACAGAGCATATAATCTCGTTGCCTGACAGAAATGTTATTAACTAAAATTGTTTATATGTTGATACAAATTATGAATCATGTCATATCAAATTCTCTGTTTCAAGTAAAAAGGCAGTCTCAAACTTAACTATTTCAAATTTTTCTTCGAACCAGTTCCATTCTTCTATAAAAAAAAACGTGCACCTTGGTGCTTATAAAAAATATTGTCTATACTTTGTAATAATAACTAAATTAATTAGTAACTAAAACAGAGAATAGACCTTGATGTGGCTCGTTACCACCTCATAATGAAAATCCACTACCATAATTGTCCCGCAAAACCTTGCAAACATAAATTAATTTCATATATGGCAAATTCAGAGCACAAATACTTTTGAGAAAAAAATAGACTTGAAATTATTAATCCATGATCAATTCTGCCTGTCTTTATAAAAAAAAATTGGTGATTCTTGAAATCATCTTTAAATTCACTTAAGGAAACACTTGAAAAATGTCCACATAAATTGATAATTTTTTTCTACTTTGATAAAGCAAATATTTCTGATCTTTGTCATTGTGACGATCGACTTGCCCTATACAGACAGAGGAATTTTCTCCGATTTGAAAGCAACTATTACGAATTAGATGATTGAGATTTTTTGGTTCATAAAATACAACGAAAATGGTCATATAATTTATTTTGCTATTTATGCAACCCAACTTAAGGTGGAAGCGCTTGGTAAACAACAAATATTTCAAATTAAATTTCGAAGTGAAATTTTTTATTCATGTAGACATATTTGAAGGGTGTTTCTTAATGAGCTTCACTTGAAAAATTTAATTTAAAAATGCTTATGTCAACATCTTGTTTTGAGTTATATTTAAGATTCTAACTTAAATGTTGTTCATATTTTAATTATTGTTAAAAAATCAATTTTGTAATAAAGAAATTCAAAATGTGGCCTTGGCTGCTTTGTGCATCATATAGAATTTTTCAACAAAGTGTAAGGTGTTGTGCAATATATTCAACTTTGCCCCATTTATGTATTTTAGTGCAGTTTAGAGCAAAAGCTACCATTCTCATTAGAATAAAATTGCGTCATTGTTCTCAGTTGATAAATGTATTTTAATTTGTTATTATGAACATAAAAAATATTCAAATGTAAAAAAACAAAATATTCTGAGTACGCCCCTCTGGGCGTGCATTCGAATCCAGTACGGGCGCAGCGATTTATCCCAATACCAATGGTTGAGGCACTTCTACTGACAGGAATTGTACTTGCGAAGCCACTGGAATTTTGCACAGTAAATGCAAAAAATTTTGGCTCATTTGGAACATTTGTCAGGTTAAAATTTCCCAATCATCTTTTCTCTAATTTGCATCCGCCTAAGGTATACTGTGTACATCACAGGGTTGTCTTCTGAGCTTAGGCAACACCTTAAAAAAACTTTATTAGAATAAAATCGAATCCAAATTTTTGTACAATACGTACTTAGCTTTATGAATTTCTAATTTACCATATATAAAAATTTTTATCGTGGTAGCCTTTATTTTTAATGAACGTGTTTTTGCTTTATCTTGTGCATTATTGATTCTCCAAATGTTTTTGCAAACAGAAGGTTCCAATGTTAGCTCACTTATCAAGAATTTCTCTCTTTATATTTTATCCTTTTGTAACTTTCCTCTTTGCAGGGCCTAACTATAATTTGTATATTCTACTGTACCGTGATTAAATTCTTGTTACACGGGACCTGACTTTTAGTCAACGCATTGATGATGCAAAATTAAAATTAGTTGTTGTGCGACTCGTACGTTAGCAATGCCTGCACTGAGATTTTCCCGGGTATGACGAACTCGTCGCTTTGGACTTAATAAGTTAATAATGCGTCGTCCTGGGGTAGGGGCCCTAGATTCGTCCTAGACCGAGATAAATGTGTATCCCGGAGGGGCTCTTTACGCTTCGCACCACCACCTTTGATATAGTTAAAAAAGTTTCACTCTGTGTCGTGTAGCGGCCGCCGCCTCTTGTATAATAAGTCGTCGACCTGGCGCAAGAGACAGACTATTTCTAGTGATTTTAACCTTCATACAGGGTTCGGATTGAGATCTCACTTCCCCCATGACACACTGCCCTGCCGATTGTAATTTCAAAGAATCTTACCGAAACAGCACTGCCATATCGAAAGGCATATCAAGAAAATCAAAGTTAAAAAACTCGAAGATGTTGTAAAAGTTGTGAAATTTATTCTTAAATAATACTAAGAGTTTTTTATAGAATGCAACCATATCAAAGATGATATCTACAGCCAAATCAAAATCAGGGCCAACCAAATCAAATTCAGGAGTAAAATCATCATCAAAATCAAGATCACCATTTGAAAAACAAGAGCCAATATATCAAAACCAGACTAAACTTTTACAAAAAATTGAAAGTTTTTCAAGTCTAAAACAAACCAAATAAACTTGAATAATAATCATTTTAACAACCAAAACTGGTTATTATTTATAGTTTATTTGGTTGTGTTTAAATTTTAAAAAGCTGTCCAGTTTTTGAAAAAGATTAGACTGATCTTGATTTATTTGTCTTTGTTTTGAAAATGGTGGTCTCGAGTGTGATTTGGTTGGCCCTGGTTTTGATTTAGTTGTAGATATCTTTGATATGGTTGCGTTTCAAATGTAAATACTACAATCAGTTTTAAGAATTGCCCGTATATAGAACATGATTCTGAATAATTCACGTACATTCGAAGAACTTTACAAATTTTGGTTCTGTACGTCTATTGCTGTGCTTTCTATATTTTTAGACTTACAAGAAAAGGTTCGCAGGAATTGTATGTCATACAAAATTGTTAAAAATCATATGCTCTTCCCATGCGAAGAAACTAAAAACAGGATCACGAAATTGTCACTTTTTCAATGAATTAATTAAACTAAAAGTTCCGACAAATCTAAGTGTTGCCGATCTGAAGAAAACTTAACTATAGTGAAAGATTTTGAAAAATAAACACCACATGTTTTTTATACGTGTACACAGGGTTGTGGCAGATGTTTTAGACCTGTTAAATTTGGTGTTGAAAACTGCTTTGCGGAAATATCTTTCGAATAGATGGGTAATATCTATCTGCAATTCTACATAGAAATAGTTTTTTTTTCCATCAAGTTTAATCAATTTGAATTTTGATTAGTCAGAAAAGATAGCAGTCTTTCAATACTCAAAAGAGAAGTCTTGTTGGTCTTTTGCCCAGTCAAATCTTCTTTTTCGCATTACTGCAGAGGCTTTTTTCAGAGTCGCACCCTAATAAGCCAAACTCACAAAATCTTTTTCACACTATTCTACTGGAAATTATGTCTTAGGACTGTTCCATCTCAACTGAGTGACTACCGTCCTATAAGTATTCTCTGTTTCTTTTCTAAAGTTCTCGAGAAGATCATGTGCGCACAAATAATGCAATACTTGCAAGAAAGAGCACTGTTAACGCGCTGGCAGTCTGCATTTAGGAAAGGCCACAGTTGTGAGACTGCATTGCTAAACATATCCACTGATATTATTGAATCGCTTGACAATGATTATTTAATGCTGCTTGCCCTTCTTGATTTCAGTAAAGCTTTCGATTCCATAAGGCATAGTAGGTTACTATCTAAACTTGGTGCAAACTTTGGCTTTTCCAACTCTGCTGTTGTGCTTGTACAGAGCTTTTTGGCAGATCGTAGTCAGCGGGTCAAGGTGGATTGCCAAATCTCGTCTTCGCATGTGGTGCGCCAGGGCGTCCCTCAAGGTTCAGTACTTGGTCCTTTGTTGTTCTCCATGTTTATTAATGATCTTCCTGAAGTGCTAGTTAACGTTTGTATCTATATATATGCTGATGATGTGCAGGTATATCTCAGTAGGCCTTTGGGTTTGATTGAGGATGGTGTGGTTTGTCTGAATGATGATCTGCAGCGGATTCAGGATTGGGCCAATTTAAATGAACTCACGCTCAATCCTGGAAAATGTGTTAGTATGGTAATTTACCGGAATAATTTAGATTTAACCGATTTTCCGCCTGTGATGATTAACAAAGTTGTTGTACCTTATGTGGACACTGTTAAAAGCTTGGGGATTAAATTTAATAAGACTTTTTCTTGCTGTGATTATATATCCAATGTTATCAGTAATGTTTATTGCAGCCTTCGTAAATTGAGATTCTGTGCAGGTTTGTTGCCCTACAAAATGCGTCTCCGACTCGCGAAGGCTCTTATTTTACCCCATTTCTTGTTCGGCAGTTTGGTTTACTCTAGGCTTGATTATAATTGCCACAGAAAGCTGACAGTTGCATTTAATGACACTATTCGTTTTATCCATGCACTACGTCGTTATGACCACATTAGTCCTTACGTTAACTCCCTTTTTGGATGCCCTTTGGAAACTTACCTGTCGCGAAGACGGCTCAGGTTCCTGTATAGCCTAATTTATTACAAACAACCGGTATATCTTTATAAACGCATTGCATTCTTCCAATCGACTCGGCGGAAAAATCTATTACTGCCGACGTTCGCCACTAGATTCGGAGAGCGCTCATTTTTTGTACAGGCAATCAATACGACTATGGAATTCGCTCCCAGTTAGCCTACAGCGGTCGGCGACTGCTGGCTCATTCGCTCGGGCTTTGTCTGCTTACCAGCTACCTTAGTTTTTGTTGGCGTCATCCCTTTCCAATTTGGGACTGTCATTTACTATGTCTAACGTATCTTCTTTAGTATGAACTAATGTATACATTTATATAGTTTTCTTCATTTTTTATCTCTCTAATTTTTGTACTACGTACTGGATTCTCACATATATTCCTTACTGAATTGTTCATTGTTTATATCACTCTAGTGCCTGCTTTTAGTATCCCACTTATACTTAGTACTAATATAAGATTTTGTTCTTAATCTTTTGTACATTTCCACTCAATAAATTGTTATTGTTATTGTTGTTATTGTTCCATATGCTTTCCGCGTAACTCGGATTAATTCGCGAAACGTTTTCTTAAGCGTAGGTTTTTCAATAATCCGTGTTTTCATAATGTTTTATTTTTATTTAAAAGTGATAATCCTCTACTGAGTACATCTTAGGGGAAAATTTCGTAAACTTGTATTGCCTTGACAAATTTACATACGTAACACAAGTAGCATTCCTGCTATTTTGGTATTAATGTATGGTTTAATCAAGGTGTAGTAATTTTCCATTTTTGTGTTTTATTACCTATCCGTTGTGTAGCGAAAATACCATCCCTGAGGTAATTAACAATTTTTAATATTCTACCAACGCCGCCAACGTTTATTTACTTTAAGAAATTTAAATCGCCTTAAGGTATTATTACCGCAACCAAAAAATATGAAGAAAGCAAAACGATGTCAACAAAGTTTTCCAGAGATTACATTCAGAAGTTGGCTTCTCGACGAACAGTGGTACCGAATGTAGGCGTAAAGTGTGAAGTGTAAGTAAATTTGAAGTGCTTTGGAGATGATTTGACACAAGCAACCCAGACAGAAGGGAAAAGCATGTTAAAAGTGTAAACACGATTTAAGTTAAGTACAAATTAAAAGCAATTGTTTTCTTAACCTCCAGCAAGTGTTTTGGGTATGGAAACCTTCGACACGTGTGCTAAGGGTAAGGCAAAGGAAAAGGTAACAGTCCCAGAAAGAAGTCAAAAGATAGTTGAGAATGTACATCCATTCAAATTATATTTGCAGAGATTATAAAAAAAATTAACTATGAAATGTTTACAAATAACTTGACCAGTATTGTCAGTATAATCGAAGAAAAATATCAGAATATTTCTTGTGACAATAAATTTGTTTTTGAAATGATGTAAGTGGAAATTTTTTCACCGAATGATTTTTTTCAGTCTAGCTAAAGCTCAGGGGTGGATTTGTTATGCTAAGCCCAGTCTTGGTCGTAAAATGCCGAAAGGAAAGGGAAGGTGGGATCAAGGATCTGACTCAAGAGAGGGCCTACGTATACTCTGTTTGAATGTATGTGAGTTATAGGTAGCAGATAAGACCCAGGATGGTATCTTGTGTTATAATCAAACAAATTCCCTTTAAGAAGGATTTACGAAAATTTACCATGGGCTACTGGAAGCGTATATGTCACGCTCAGGGAGTACTGAACAATTAATACGACCTCAAATTTTGTCAAAGCTGTGGCCATGGAAGTTGCGGTAAAAGGGCAAAAGACAGCCACGAATACATTAGTCTTCCAGAGTGTTAACATGTGATGTTATCGACTTGTCGCCATTATCTCCAAAGTTTTCTTTTAGACTCTGTCTAATGCAGCTGAAGGAATGTATTCTGTACGAACAGAAATGTAAATTAAATTGTAATACAAAGGCGGATAGTGTGAAATAGTTTTTGCATTGCTGCAATAAAAGACTGAGCAGCCAAGATATCTAAAAGCGGTGAATTTGAAATATCTATTCTATACTATTGATAGAAATGGACATAGGATATGACCTTCATTGGCACCAATAGTGCTCCTTCAGTAATGCGTCACTGATGCAAATAAATATGCCAAGCAAAGGGTACTATCATCTGTAAAATTATGAATCGGATTGGAAGGATTGCTCACGCTAGCGTTAATCTTAAAAAATTCAAAAGTAATACCATCCAGAAATGTAAAAATTGGATAACTTGACAGTAAACTTTGAACCTACTTTAGAAGGTGGTAGAAAACTTTGAATTTAACTGAAAGGGCAGGATATTAGATTCTATTAAAGACATTGGAAATATTTAATGCACTCTCGAAAATTATTGAGGCAATAAGTCTAACATTCAGTTGGAAATGTCATCAAATCTCCAGTTAAGCCTTATAGCACGAAAATTATACTGACAAACGCTGACAATAAGCTTTGTTATTGGATCCCTCATTAATTAAGCAATA
>QYTT01089535.1:43399-53725 GCA_006980735.1 Dasypogon diadema | reverse complement strand
ATTAAGCTTTTGTTAATTTTAAAATTATTTTGTATAAACCGTTTATTTTGTTGGGAACTTTATCTGGGTTATAAATATGAAACGCACAAGAATGACGAATTTCCAAGAATTACAGTAAAAAATAATGCTAGTGAGAAGTCATTCTCAGAAAAATCCTTGTACACAGTTCCTCGATCAGTTTTGCATGAGTTTTGGGGTAAAATTTAATTCAGTCGAAAATAATTGAAAATTTTCAGGTGGGTTATAAATATGAAACGGAGTGTATATAACAAATTTTTTTTATGTGTATAGACTCTTTAATAAAAATGCTATAAATAACAAATGAACAATAAAAAAAATAGTAATAATAAGAAAGAATACAAAAAGTTGAAAAAATTAATTCATTAGTTAAAGAACTCTTTATATATTGCATTATTTTTTGTAAAAAAAAAATAGAAAATCAGTCTAGCGGGTTTGAAACTTCGACCCACCTGCGCTACGACTACGACACCTGTGCAGCTAGTGGAGGAAATGTTATCGATATATACATTATACTGAAAACTTTAAATGACATTTTCTCACAAACTAAAACATATTGCATTCTATCCTTTTACCCTCTTACTAAGGGGTACCTACTCTACAAAAATCAAGTAAATTGGTTTTAAGCTTTCCTTGTTAGTGTGACATAACTTCATAGCTACTTTTATGATGTTTTAAACACATCACAATATTTTGACGTCATAATGCTCATTGGAGTATGCCATGTGTCTAGGGTATTAACCTCTTCTTTTTCGTTGCCAGCGATCATACAACACTTACTCAAGAATCCGAAAATAATTTGTACAATTTTTTTAACCGTTTAAAGTAGATCTGCTACACACTTTTAGATTTGATACATACATGTAAGATATAGCATTTAGGAAGTAAACTCTGTATACAATTAAGAAAAAAACTCCTGAAGTGTTTAGGAGTTTGATGGTGTCACCTTAGTATAGAGATAAAGAAACAACTTCAGTGAATAAATAAAATGAATAATAATATAAATAACAAATAAAAAAAGATAAGGGATTAATTGAATTATCGAATCAATAGCTCCAAATCAAAATTAAACGATATAATATATATATCAGTCACTAAAATGAGTCAAAATTTAATTTAAAAGAAGTACTCGTTTATTTTTTATGTTTTCAAAAGATGTGACTTCTTCGATAAATTTCTCATGTCCTTGGAATTACTTAATATGCTTCTTAGCTTTGACTGAGTAATTTTAATTTATCGTTTATCAGTTTACTGGTTTTACACTAGTAGTAAGTAAATTATTATTGATTGGTTAACTTGTAATCACAAAGTCCATGGTTGTCCAACTTTTGGTATGCCTGAACAGCAATGAGCCACATGTACAATCTGCAATGTTACTTTTAAGCACCTTGCAACCGAATCATGAAAAAGTTTCGCTAAAAATAATGTTAAAAAAAGAGCAGCTTGGACACGCCCAATCTTGTCTATAGGTGCAAATCCATTTTTAACAGGCTATGTAGACGATAAGGTGGTGTAAGGTTGAAAAGTCAAATAAACTGGATAGAACTACTGCCTATTAAACGCACCAGTCGGGTTTCAGCGCTACGTACAAGTTCCTAACAAAAGCAGATTTGTCGATAGTAAACATTAATTTAATCATAAGTAAATGCATACCAATGACTGAGGAATTTTGCTAGTAACAGAATAATCATCACGCTAAATGGGGTTTCGTAACAAAAGATATAATTATTATTCTTACTGGAATATTAAGAAATGAGTTAGATTTTCATTAAGCGAGTGTGCGCCAAAAATATACATATATAAATATAATATTTAATTGTATGGCTTGTAAAAATTATAATTTAATGACGTCCATATAGAATGTCACCGATTCTAAACAGCAGAAAATGAAGAGATCTGCATTTGTATATGCATAATACAAACAAGGATAAAAAAAATTATTAAAGTTGTAAAATTTTTCTATTTTATATAATCTTGCAGATAAAAATTTGAAGTTCCCCCACTTAAGACTGATAAACGATGTGAAGGAAAAACAATTCAGCATGAACTGCAAGTAGTATCGATATCTGCAAAGAGTATCGATAAGTATTAATTTAGTATCGATATTTTCTACAATCGCCAATTATCGATACTACTTGAGTAGAATGGACACTTCAAAAATTTCAACTTATTAAAAATTATTTGAGAGTTAAAATCAACTTCCGAGGAATTTTGTACTGAACTGCCAGTTGATAGTTTATTACTTTACACGATAGTTAAGTTTTCTGTTTAATAAGCCTGTACGGATTTCTTCGGCAACTTTCGACAACTTTCTGTGTTCATTGCCTCTATCTCTCGTAAGCAACTTTTGCACTTTGTTGTGCGTAGGTAGCTGAAGTTATTTTATACTTTTTTAGCTTTCTTTGTTTTTATGACGTCGATAAATTTTTTATTTTTTTATACCTGACCGAAGTCTTCTAAATATGTAATTCTATTTCGGCTGCATTTTTATTTTCCATTAATTTCACGGAAAACTAAATCTACTGTTAATCTTTTTGCCAGATTTACTTTGTTCAATTTGAAAAGGTCTAACTAAGCTAAACTGGAAACATATATATTTTAAATAAAATTATTATTTAGTTCTATTTCAATCCGATACTATAGAATAAATATCGATACTCTTTCCAGGGTATCGATATAGTATCGATACTCATAACTGACGATACTTTCTATTTCTAACCACTGTTCTACCCAAAACCACTTACCAAAAAAAATACCTTCTCGATAGTGAAGCAAAAATTATTAGATAATAAACAAAAATCATTTGCAACAACAGCGTGTTTCTAATCCGGCCGTGTGAAATTAGTTTTGAAATATTATCCAATGCAGTATTGTGGAAGAGTTATTATGTAAGAATTTACAGCTTAAGAATTTATTATTGATTTTGTGTTGGTTTTCTCACAAGTACTAAAATTGACCTTATATACAGTAGTTACATTTACGAGTTGTAATCTATTGTTTGCAACGATTATTTTTTATGAACTCAATCGAAACTTGGGTATTTTGAAATAAAATTGTTTAATAAGAACACGAACTAATCCTAAGCTATTATAAAAAACTTATTCTTTATTTAGAGAGATAAACGAATGTAAAATACATAAATATTACGTCACAAATGGATAGATATGTGAAGTACTGAAGAATTGAAATATTTTCAAAGAACGTTGGATAGTAGAAAAGCTAAAAGTATGAAACATTTTATACTCATAAAATGTTTCTTATAAATATAGACATTTAATTTTGGAAGAGTTCGTGTATAACAAAAAAAACCTGCCTACTTAAGTTGAATTACATCACTAACAAAATAAAGTAAAAATCAATAGTAGACCCCTTTATCTACAGTTCATGAAACATTAAATGAGGACAAGCTGAATACGGATTACATATATTTGGTAAGTACCTATGTATTTTCGACAATGTTGAGTAAACAATTGAATCGAAAACTCTGTTCAAATAATAGGATATTTCTATGGAATAGTATCAGAAGTCTTAACAGAAGAATAATAATTTACATTGTAAGAGGAGAAAATATCGATTTATTCTTAATAACGATTTAAAAAGCGTATAAAGTAATCCAGTTTTCTTTTTAAAGTTAGCGATATGCGCCCAGACCCAACAGAATTTAAAAGAAAATAAAAAATAATTGATAGCAAAATTCTATATCATTTGTTAAAATTTAAATTTTCGTGTATTCTATAGTCTTTATTCTGAATTATTTATTTTTTTACTAATTAATATTAAAGAAGTAAGAACTAGAAAAAAAAACTGAAAACTAAAAAAATAAAATAAAAACTGAGCGTACAACTGAAAACAAGAATTAAAGTAAAAAGTTAAAACAGATTAACCCACCTTTTCATCCATTTTTCCAAACTATAAGATTTCTCGGTTGCACAGAAACATAGGCTTTAACGCAAGCAATGAAAAATTACATTCAAAAATACAATATTCTTGCAAAAACATAAAAATTATTAATCACTACCATTCCCTTACATCTCTCTCAATTATATCCCAAGTAGTGAGAGAATTTCTCAGCAACGAACAGGGAATGTTACGCAACTTCTCGTTGGTTATCCAAAAATAAAACAATTTAGTTTTATACTAATGAAAAGTAATATTTGTTATTTCTTTGTATTTTCAAAATGCCAACATTAGAATTATATACGAAAATAAATTATAAAGAAAAATTATGAGTTTTCAAGTAAAGAGTGTACAAATATTGCTGCAGGAAAAATCGATTCTCTTACATACTTTTGGAGTAGAAAACATGAAAATTTTAAATATTAGAATGAAATTTTCATTGCCAGATTATATTTATACATTATATTGCTCTTTATGTAATTGCACTTTAAAATTTAGCACTTTTACTGAGGAGGCAAAACTATTGATCTCTTAATATTTATCCAAAAATCACATCTAAAATGTGTCACTTTAAACCACTTTCATAGGAAAATTTGTATTCATACAAAATTCCCACTAATTTCTCACAATTTGTATTATATATATCTACCTCTTCTGGCTACCGTAGTGCACTATTGTAAATGCTAAAAACCTTAAGATGCACAAATAAAAATTATCAAAGATTAAACAGATATCCAAGAATGGTGTCGTCCCAAACCGTTTCGCGCAATAACAAAGAATTCACTACGGCTCTACACAAATTCTTACTAAAATGTACTAGCTACCTCTCTAAGCTTTAAAATAAAGCTTGAGAGTATTAAGAAAAATTATCGTTCAATCGAAATCCCACTGTTTATACCGTGTCCTTCTCAGTTCGGGATCAGAGCTCAACTGATTTCTTGTTTGATGGAACCAACTGAGGAACTTTTCACAAGAAAATTTCTGGAGCTTTTCTTCGATTGGCAACCAGACCAGAGAGATTGTCGCCGCCAAGCTTTTAAGGGATTCGAGGAGGAGTTTTTTCTTTTCTATTAAACGCTATGACGTATTTGTATCTTTTCAAGCCGCATGCTCTCTCCGTCAGACACTTCACTAGACTAGACATTCTGGAATTGCATACATATCTTTGTATTGGTAAATTGTTACATAATAACATTGTTATAAAATCGAACTTTAGATAGCAAATTTTTATATTCATTATCTCTTTTTACAATATGAAAATATCCAGCTAGAGGGAATATATAATAATGCAAAAATCTTAGAACTTAAAGTAATCTGGAAATAGGAAGTTTCTTCTGCAAACATTTTCCTTACATTAATAAAAAAAATGGCTATTTTTCCATATGGCTATGCATTTTGACTTAATCCTTTCTTTTTAATATGTTTATGTTGTATATTCTCAAAAATTCATTCATAGCCATTCTGTGTCTAAAAGTAAAAGATCAACATCTTTTCTTATCGTCTTGTTGTCATGTAATTTTGTTCTCTTTTCGGAAGATTTTGCGCTTGTATGACGTCACACTGCGTCACCAAATCTTTCCATTGGCGCCGAGATTTTATAAAACTTATTAAAGCTTTTTCAAATCAAACGAATAGTAGGCAAATTTTAAGAGAGGATACATTTAGTAGAAAGGATTTTATAAGGCAAAATATGTCGAATAATAGAAATGAAATAAATAAAAACTAGTAATCGTTACGTTTTCTACCCTATTCGTTGACGTGTGTTAAGTTTCAATGTACCTGTAGGCAAAAATCAATAGAAAACTGTAAAAGCTTTCTTAATATAAAAGCTCAACTCACGTAATTATAATTCCCCTCAATAATACAGGGTTGAAATGAAAAATAAAATATATAACCATTAATGTGTGAAACAAAAAGAAGACATTTTATAGCCTTAAACTTCTAGAGTTGAAATTTATTAAAATTCAAATTGAAACACCAAATTCGAAACTGGGTCAAATCGGTAAACTTGTTCATGAAATTGTCATATGAAATTTCTAGTTATATCAGATAAAAAAATAGTTTTTTTTTCTAAAACGAAAACGTTTTGAATCAGATAGACTAAATTTAGCATAGAGATGCTTTATTAGAATTAAAATATGACACCTGAAAATGAACTAGATTGCGCAACTCCTTCAGAAATATAAAACGTTTTTTAGTTGTCTGTCTGTCACGTGGATTGAAACCGATATAAAAAAAAAAACCAGTAGTTTAAGGGGTTTTTTTTCGATTTTGATTAGAGTAAATAAATTGGTGTGGGAAAAACAGATTTGAGATAAAAAAAAAACCAATATTTAAAGGTATTTAAAGGAAGATTTACGTAATCAGTTTTTAGGCGATTTTCTGTTGTACGAAATCTTGATTTTTAACTACCAAATGAATTTTATGTGCGAAAAGATCTGCAGAAAGATAATTTTCCTATGATTGGTTGTTTGATTTGAATAAACGTGAGTTGATCTGATTAAAAATTTGACGGAAATTCAATCAGAATATTTTTGACATTATAAAAAATCACATATTGGTCTAAAGTTCAGATAAGTAATCTGAGATACTTAAAGATGACAAATGAAAGTGTTTTATTTTATTAACCTTTATATGTTCCGCCCTCTATTCCGTCCTACTAATTTGATCCCTTTAGTCAGTCAACATTCATATTCTTTTGCAAGTAACTCAATAAATTATACTCATAGTATATTTATTTTCTAGAATTCTCCGAAAAATGTGCTTTAGATTGAAAGTAATATAGCTGCCCTTGATTATATGTATATCCAATGTAAGTCGAACTTATATAACTCGAATTTTTCTTTAACACGTTGACTGCCGTGCCGTCGATCATCATTGACCTGCATTTAAAAAGCTCTCTCACGACGAAGGCATTTTAACACGGAATTCTCTCATGAAAGCTTTTCAGCTAATTGCGGCAGTCAACGTGTTAACTAAAATTTTATTCACTGGCAGTAGAGTCACTCTCCAATGAAAACCTTTTTCCTCTAACTGTCTAGCACAGTATGGTCGAAAATGTATTGCTCTCCAACAAGACAATGCCAGATCTCATGTGGCTTTAATGACGAAGCAGAAGCTACAAGCCCTTGGATATGAAGTTTTACTCAAATCTCCTTACCCACCCTGATCTAGCATCACCTGCTCCTGTGAATGCAAGACTTCTTTACTAGAAAAATATTCCAAAGTTTTCAGGATCTTCGAAAGGCAGTGAAAGAAAGAACAGAGTTTTCTTTACATTCGGCATAAATGATCCATCTATTAAGATGGAGGAATATTATAGAAAGCAGTGGCCAATATATCATTAATTAATCTTCTTTCTAAAATTAAATATATAAAATGAATTTTCTCTAAAAAATGACAAAACCTTGCAGCCAACATAATATTTTGTTGGATGACATATCTAAAGCTCCTCTTTATCCAGAAAGGAATACTGCACAAATTTACGGAAAACGCTTTAAAGTCGTTATTACAATGTCAGGTCGAATATGGAATAGGACAAATGTCGCAGAGGTGCTGGGCGCTAAAGGAGGCACAATCCTATTCAGGATTTCCAATAATAACAACATCGTCATCAATTGAGAGAGGGGCCAGATGAGCGACGACCTAAATGATAATAATCCAGCATATCACAAAGCTGTGACTACAGTATCCCTCCCTACTAGGGATGAAAAAATTTGCATTTGTCTACCTAGACTGATTCTTCCCGAACTGTCCAATTAGAATGTGGAAGGCACGCCCTTAGCCTTCACTAAACTTTAAAGGCGAATTATTAGAAGGCACTTATCCAACATTTTTCATATGTAGAGGAGCTGATCATTTTCTCGTAAGGGTTCATTTTTCTTGGCACCTTGCAAAGAGGCTCTACATTCCAAAATTGGATGGAGAGCTTGTAGTAACGTTTTATTAGCAAAATATGAAATCTAAAAGCAAGTCATCGCTGAATCGGGAATAGTATAGTCAAGAAGGGAAGTTCACATTCGATGGATTTATGATCCGTCTGAAGATGCTTAAAAATAACAAAGATTCTGGAGCAGACTATCGAATACATTGCATGAATTGATATTACGTATATAGTATTATATGGGTTGCAGCCTAAACCAGTACATTAAATTTCGTACATTTTCATTTCTATATTATTATCTTGTAGCTTTATCTTTTTAACAAAATTACATATTCTTTGTCTTTAAGGTCAAGATCATTTATTGTTTCTAGACAGACAGTATTGCAATCCAAACGATCTTTCTTTGTTCATGAGATCAGTCTATATGGAATTCATTACCTCTTACAATCAGACGTCGATGTAAACTAGCTGTTTTGAGGAGAAAAGCCTTTGAGCACCTCAGAGACAATTAACCTATGTTAAGCACAAACAATGTATAAATCTTGGGTAAATCCCAAAGACAGACAGGCAATGCTCGTGAGTAAATTTTTTTGAATATTAGCATTAATTTGCAAACTTGACGAATATTAATAATTATTTCATTTCCGCTACTTCCTTATCTTTTGGTTTGTTTTTCTCTACTCTTGTTATAACTTTTTTGTTCCTTGTGCATTACTTATAAGAATTTAATCTTACATGTACCTCTAACAAGCGTAGATAAATTAAATTGAAATGAATGAAATGAGGCCCGACGATTTGAAGTAATCCATTATAATTATAATCCATAAAGAACACGATAGATTTCTTTGCAATAATTACCAAGGCGTTTTTCTATTAACATTAATTAAATAGAAGATTTTTTTATACATTATCACAGAGAGCTACAGGCAATAATTTAAGAAAGTACTGGGCGAATATCACGTCTAGCGATAGTTAGTAGGCCTATTAGAGTAGCGATCGTTACTATTATAAATTGGATTAAACTTTCATAACTTTAAATACGGGAAAAACCTGAGATAACATTTTGATATTTTTATTCCGTAAATTTCGGAAAAGTAAAACATTTAAGTATATATTACAATTTGCCAATACTTTCCCGGCATGATCTGATAGATAAACTTTGGGATGGTATTGTTATTAAGAGGTTCAAACAGGCCCCCTCTACCTCTTTACGATATTAAATTTAATTATGTGTCAATAAAATTCTTGTGCGTTTGGTATTTTATAATTTATACCATTTTGAAAATGTATAGCCCAATAGATGCGCAGATAATACACGAATATATTGATGTTATGAACTATTGCAAATGCTTTGACTAGCAATAATTAAGCCTTAACATTTAAATCTCAATTTTATTCGTATTACCTTCACGATAGAGGTAAAATAGATAAAATAAATAAAGTGCCGACCAGCACACTCGCTTGATGACATTCGTAGGAGGACAGTTTATGAAATGCCCGGAAAGAACCAATTGTAGTGCGTTTAATTTACTTGCTCTGTCACTATATACAACACATGTATATCATCATAATGTGTACTAGTGCAGCACTTGCTACCATCTGACATGTATATAAAGTCTACTTTTCTTCATTTTATTCTCAGTTACTGAAACATATTGCCATGTAAGAATAAATTATGAAAATTTTCCAAGTTTTAGTATTCTGTTAGGAAAAGTTTGCACTTCCCACCATGATTGTATTCTTTAAGCTTTTTATTAACACATTTAAATCAAACGAGTTGACTGAGTTTCTGACGTCAATATAAACTTCCTATTAGAATTTTATAGTTTAGAAAGAAAAATCTTGAACGTTTAAGCAATTAGTTGTGAAATTAAAATGTTACACATGCTAATAAAGTGTATGTAATATTTTAACACGAAGAAGTATAGGCTTATTTAG
Source organism: Dasypogon diadema (assembly GCA_006980735.1). NCBI lineage: Eukaryota > Metazoa > Arthropoda > Insecta > Diptera > Asilidae > Dasypogon > Dasypogon diadema. The sequence continues at coordinate 43,989 of QYTT01089535.1, read as the reverse complement.
CCCCAGCTGATTCTCTTTGGGCTTAGGAAATACCTTATTGAAAATCGTTATCGAACTCTCTAAGAACATTAAAATCCCTAAACCACTCAAGCTGTCGTTGACAATGTCTTTCTAATTACACTTTCCTCGGTTTTCTTCGCAATTGCCCTTGCATTTCTTTGATTGAAATTAGGGAAGAAGAGATTGGGAAATTTTAACCTGACAAATGTTGCAAGTGAATCACAATTCTGGCATGAAATTATTAGTGTACGATCCCAGTGGATTTGTCAGTAGAATTGCCTCAACCACTGGAAACCAGATAAATCGCTGTGTCCACTGCAGGATATGAACCCATGCCAAGAAGCGAGAAAATATGCAGACGTGCGTCTCAGACCGATTGATTTTATTATTGATTTTAAAAAGTGACCGTCGTAATGATTTTGGTTATTTTTCAGTATTTTTGGACTGCTTAACGTTTTCACTCTAAAGCTGCACATTCTCTTCCAAGCTGTAGCTTGTAGATATATGGAGTAGCTTTGGATTTCTCATATCAAAAAATAATTTGCACTGAAATTTCTTTAGGGAATTATATAGTAAATTAGAATAAAAAT
>QYTT01089535.1:12333-38312 GCA_006980735.1 Dasypogon diadema | reverse complement strand
TTCGATTAATTTTTATTGGTTATTGCTTGACCATTATTTCACGATTTTTTGTTTTTGGTTATGGAATATCAGTTATTAATCAACTTTTATAATTCTAATTACTAATAAGAGTTACCGATCAACTTTAATAATTCTGGTCAAAAATAGGAGTTATTCGATTTTTTTGGTTATAAACAAGTTCACACTTTTAATTTATGTAATTAAATTATAATGCCACAAGTGAAGGTTTATTGTAGGATTAAATAAAATATTACAATTTTTAATGGGTTTCATTTGTTTTGTTCACCGGTTGCAAACTTTTTAGTTTTTACTTTATAACCTAAAAAGAATAAATTGATGAATAATGGTCAATCGATAACCAAAAAAACAAAAAAAAATATAAGAGATTTAATTGCAAAACAAACAATCTCCATTTAGGTAAGGTTTTCATAAATTTCTATGAATTTCAATGTAAATCAAATTGTCAAATTTATTTTTTAACTCTCAATCGTCCAAAATATTTAATCTCCACAAAAAAGAAAATTTTAAGGCGTATAGTAATTGTTTTAAAAACTTGAAACCTTACCTAAGTGGAAATTGCTAGTTTTGAAACTGGATCCATCATATTATTAATAGTATGGATTTCATATCGTTATGTTTTAAAATAGTTACAATTATCACCACCATCAACAAAGGGCTCTTATTATGAACCATGGATTGTCACCGGGGACCTTTAAAGTAAATATGGGCGTAAAAATTGTTTGTTTTCTTTGCTGTAGAAATTTTAAGTATAAACTCCTCATTTCGTGTTTCTGCATTATTTTGTTTATTCAAATAGCAGGATAACTTAACCTTTACTCTTGATTAAAAGTACCAATCAGAATTAAAGAAACAATAACAGAAAAAAACATTTCACAAATAATTCAATATTCAGTAAACAAATATTACATTAAACCTGGTAGCCGAAATAGCGTGCAATAATTTCCTATATCTAGGTAAGTCTAAGTTTCAATCCATAGGGAAATATTCCTATTTATTTCAGTCTGGAATGAGAATACACGTTAATTAAATTAATTAATTCACACATGGAAAATTAAATACATTCCCAAAACAATTGTGCTGAAATTAATGACAAAGGGAACCAGTTATGGAGGTAAAATCTTTAATGTTAAATTAAGAAATTATTTAGATGATTCATAAAGAAGAAACCTTGTATTGCAATTAAATCTCTATGTTTGCGAGTTATATAAAAAATTAAGTTCAGTCTTTTTTTTCTAATTGTATCATAACGGAAACGGAAAATTTTCATATGTGGTTTAGACTTACTTTTATATTAGTCGGAAGCCGTCAATTTGCAGACATTTTGTAACTGTGTTAGAATCGACGACAACGTCTTCATACATCTTGAGAACATCACTGCTTACTCAGAGATGCCGACGTACCGCAACGCAACACATGGAGATAATCACTAAAATTTCAACTTAATATCTCATCACACACAGTTTAGAGCTTTCTTTGCTAATATATGAGATTGATACAAATTATTATCGTCCAGCAGAGATTTTCTTCAACATTATCATTTGAAATTTATATTAATAATTTCAAATAAAGCAAAGCCAGGTGGAAATATTATAAATTATGCTAACAACTTCTACTTTGTTAACACTTTTAAATTCAAATCCAATATAATTTGTAAAAATACAAATTAGAATAAAATTTTTAATATGGGATTTAAAGGTTCTAAACTTATTTGTAAGGTAATTATCTCATAATCTGTGCGGGAACTCTATAAAGGCCCGGTATTTACTCAAATCAAAAATGAAATTAAGTCGTATAAACATCGTGCATTTGAATTTTTTTTATTGAAATGATTTTTTTTTCGAATTTCAGAAATATGACATATTCAAATAAATTAAACAATATATGGGATCACTTGGTTCGAATAGGAATTTAGAGAAAATTTCAACTTTCAGCTTCTGATGTAAGTGTTCAGTTCTTAGTATAATTTAATTTTAAAACACAATTAATTTTTCTATTCTTTTTGCGGCTTTTTAATTTGCGGCATAGCGGCATACTTAGATAAACATAGTAAAATAATTTAACTCAAATAACTCTACAACACCAATTTCAGAAATTGATGTTACTATGTACAACAAGCAACGTGCAAATTGATATGCATATCTTGTTTAATAATGCTGACATCTTGATTTCCTATTTCTCATACCGCCTTGGATTTCATTTTCATTAATAATCGTAATAAAGTGATAAATTAATGCATCCGCAAAGCTCTAGACAAAGTCGTAATAACTTGAAAATTTCGGTTAAACGTTGGCACTCATGTAATCTATCTATCTTATATCTGATAAGGTTAATGTGTACGTAAACAGCACACTATAATTAAATTGCTTACGGCTTAGTGTGAAAAAAATAATCAGAAACTTTAAGAGACCAAATGTAAACCAGCTCTAAAATCCACAAATTAAAAAAGATTTCATCGAAAGAATCAAAAATTTGCTTTTGCACTACGAAAATTAAAGACAATTCTCTCTCTTAAAACACGTGCTCATGTTGAAGATGCATGATACTGCTCCAGCTCCCCACAAGTGCAAAATAACAGCAGCAGTCGACAAGCCGATTAGTTAACTATCCATAAGGCGTCTAATTTAACAATTACTCAGAGTACATGTGATTCTACAGTAGTCTGGCAGAATATGGAACCCTTAACAACACAAAACTCACAAACGATTTAGATGAGAATATAGGACACGAGTGCTGGCGATTTGTTAACAAGGTCGAAAATTAATCCAGTGGTGGCACTATATACAATCACATATATTCAGTTTTATGTTGCAAAGTTAGTTACCTAGGTAAGTGTGATTATTTTATGAATTATATCTAAAAGGTGACATATATTTAACTAAAAGATATATAAATTGTCACTTACAGAGTGGCGTATTTAAAATATATCTTTTTTTTTAATTCTTCATAGCTTCTTTCTCACTAAAGCTGAAGCATTTTAATAGGTATTTCTTGGAATTGTGTACGTTTTTTTGTTTCTTGGAAATTTTTTCTTAAAGTGATTCATATTATTTCCCAATATTCTTCTATGAGCTTTAGATTTCGGCAGTTTGGAGAATTAAATAAAAAATATTGTATATAGCGTATCTTTATCTTTAGTTATCGATACAGGTCGCTCTTAATTTTAAATTTCTCAGGAATTTTAACATTCATAGAGCTTATTGTTTATTTGGTAAGAACTATAAATCTTTTTGATATTATGGTTCAACACCCATTGTCATGACTTTTTATTATTCAAAATTTGCCTTATCTTTGTATCCGTTCCGAACGGAAAAAGTCCCGAAACCGTGTATTTACTTTTGTAAATGCAACAACAAAAACGAGGAATTCGGAACGGATACGACGATAAGGCTAAATATGTCGACGCTATTTTAGTATAATTTTGTAGCAGTCATTTTTAAATTTGAATGATTGGCATGGAACTCTGTGGCTAAATCATCCAGTGATTAACTAGGATAAAAATAGATCCTTTATAAATTACGTCTATTTTACTCAAGTATGAAGTATGACTTTCCTTTAACCTTTTTTAAAATTACTTCATATGATGAATTTCCATTATTCAAATAAAATAGCGATCATTTTATGGACATCTTTTTGCTTCGATGTCACTATTCAAAGGCAAAAATTTCAACTGAGCGAAAACTATTAAACTTATCGAAGGACTGAGGAGGAAAATTAGCAATATTTTGTACTATTATATGAGTCGTTTATTTTGATTTTTTAAGGTATTGCCTAAGCTCAGGGGACAACCCTATGATGCACATAGCACAGCAAGAAGAGAAATTCTAGGGAAGACGAGATTAGGAGGTCTTAATCTGACAAAGAAGTCACAATTTGTTTTTTTTTTTTTGGATGAAATTTTTACTGTACAATATCCCAGTGACTTCGTAAGTAAAATTCAACCACTGATACCCGCCCTTTTCAGAAATCGGATCCACGCTTACAGAGGAGAAGGTTTACAGAGTTGCGGTTCAGCCCACTCGGTCACCGGCGTGGATTTGTTTTTAGCAAAAATAGAAATGCAAGTGTAATTCAAGTCTTTTAAAATAAATTCTTATTATAGTTATAAAAATTGATTTCTCCACTTTCAAAGTAAACGGTGGGTAAAATGTAACTGGCATAAAATAAGTTCCAAAATTATTGTGGCGCTCTCTATATTTCGTGTTCCAAGCCACCAGTTGCAAACTATTTATTTCTATTTTTTTTTACAGTGCAGTCAAAGTTCAGCGATATTACGTCGACGTCGGTACGCCAGAGAATCGATTGTAGAGGTAATCGCATCGTCATCAATGAGCTTAAATGCCTTCGTCTAAATGACTTTGTCTAACGCAGACAGCACAGTAGGTACGTCCAGACCCTGCCCAGATGTGAGAATTATATTTAAGTCTTGGTCTGATATTAGCCTTATAGATGAGCACTAGATCAGATGGGGAAAAGTGTTTCTTGCATCTTTACAAGAAACCCAGGCACTTCATTGCATTATTTGCAATAGTGAAGATGTGATCTGTCCAACTAAGATTGTTTCATACCTGAACCCCTAAGATGTACAAGTTAGGAGAGTTTGACGAAGAGTCATCGTTAAATTGATCCGATCATACATACACGCTTATTATCAGTAGCATTATAACGGGAGTCAACAACTGATTCAAACAAGTATGCAGAGTCAAGGGTACTGTGACTGTCATCTGCGAAATTGTTAATTAAATTAGAGGTGAGAGATAAGAGATCGTTGATGAGAAGTAAAAAGAGAGTTGGGGATAATGCACAGCCTTGCGGCACACCGGCATTAATATTATATATATATATAACTGACCGCCATGGGGACTGTGATTTATAGAGTTCTAACAGATTAAAATTGAAGCAAGTGAAGTCTGTTTTAAAATTTCCTTTAGTTTTGAATATAATCGCTTAAAACTTCCCAGTATATAAAGTAACGCGAACTTCACATTGGTTCGTATGCGAAAACCTTTATCTAAGTCTGAAATCCGGCTGGCCGAAAATGTATTAGTACTGAGTACTGAGAGGTTATTTGACCTCGAGGTGACGCCTGTAGGTCACTTTTGTCCGTAATTAAACCACATATTTGAAGGTTTACTTTCAACCTCTAAAAGTAAACTTGGAGAAAAGTTAAGGTCACTGCCAAATTCTGTCTTTGCTGTGTTCCAACTTCCTCCCTAAGAATGTTTGCCCTTCTCAAGATATTCCGCCGCCCCCTTTATATTTTCTGTATTTTGCATATTATATAGACATTTGTGAAAAAGACATATATATATTGTAAATATTTTTATGTAAAACAGTTTTTAGGAACACAGAAGAAGTTGTCCGATTTAGCTCATTCAGGATGTTTAATTTTTACTAGAGTATCAGCACGCTGAATTTTATCTATCTATCTGGAAGCATTTTCGTTTTAGAGGAAAAAAAAAACGATTTTTACTTCGTTTAGCTAAAGGTTTCATGTGACAGCTCTATGAAGAAGTTTCCCACATTAGCCCATTTTCGCATTTGGTGTTTGATTTTTAATAAGGCACCTATTTATCAAATTCCAATTTTCTAGCTCGAAATAGCACGTGGCAGACGGACAACAAGACAGACAGATGAATAGACAGACCAGTATCTTAAGAGATTGTTTTTCGCTCCCCTTAATGGCAATATAGTTTTTTCTGTGTATCATAAATATTTTTATGCGTTGTTCAAAGCTATAATACCCTACAGCAACCCCAGAAACTATAATATTTGCCATTTCGTGAACAGTTCGTTCACCTTTAAAAAAAACCCTGTCCGCAATATTGGAACTGCCATCTTGAGTTCCAAAAACTCTACTCTAGATTCTAAATCAGACATCTTGTAACTTTTGAATAAAATTTATATTTCAGACTTATTAATAAATAAGACTTTTACAACCCCTTTAAAGGAATTGTCCGATTTGGTTCATTTTCTACCAGGATATTTAGGTTTTACAATTTGAATAAGTTATCCGTGTAACACATTTCTAGTCTCTACCTTAAGGCGTTCTCGAGATAATGCGCGGACCGACAGACAGACAGACGGACATCTACTAAACGATTTCTTTTCTTCTCCCATTAATGGCAATATAGTTTATTTCTGTGTATCATAAATATTTTTATGCGTTACAAACGTTTGCTCAAAGCTATAATACTCTACATCTACGGTAAAAAAAAACCATGAGTTGAAAATTATGAATTTTTTCGACGTCATCGAATTTTCTCAACAGGAATTACAGAAACGAGCTGCTGGTGAAGGGGATTATTAAGAAAAACGAAAGCAATATAGTTTTAATTAAATCAAGTTTCAATTTGTAATTTAAATGCGTATATGTATATATCAGTGTACAGCCACGGACGATTTAGTTTAAGATGAAACTTAAAAGTTACAAGCGAATAGATGCACAAGTTAAACAAGTTTCATATAAGACAAGTTTTCTTTAAAATCTGCCAAATAATTCTTATTTAAGGATAGTAAAAAACAAAGTATTAAAAATAAATAATCTGATTACGCATTACCATCGCATTGATGATAATTAGCATTTAAAAAAGTATTTTTAAGAAACTAAGTGCAAAGTGTAAAGCCAAAGATTTCACCTTCTGCAAGTAACAACAAGACCCCCTGTTTATATACATACACTGCAGAAAAATCAAATAAAAGAGAAATTCTTCAAGCGCAATATGTATAAGGTTATGACTGAGGTGAGACGTGATGTAATAACCGCACATCTCAAAGAGAAATGAACCGGTATTCACCAGTATTTACAGTGATTCTAGACTAATCCAATTTATACCGATTTCATTTTACTGCTTAACTTTGAGAAAACATGATCAGGTAAACGAAATAACTATTAAAGTTTGTATAATAGTGTATTTTATTTTAAAATAGACATAAAAACTGGATACCCGATTGATAACTTATGCCTTTATAATGTAAAAAAAGATAATATTACACAGAAGAGAAGTCTGCAAGGTTGGCTACTTGGAAAGAATTCATAAACAAACACGAAGAATTCCAGATAAATCTGGAAATGTAAAAGTGCAAAATTAAAGCTGTCGTCATACACTTGACTTCAGAGTTTATCTGATTAACATGCGTCAGTTTTTACGTAGATAAATATGTCCATCTCTTATAAAGAGTGTGTTCAGCGCGCTTGATAAAAATAAACATTATTACATTTCTTATTTGTAGAGAAATTTGAAACTTTTACAAACAATTATAAAATTCTAAAGAAAGACAAAAAAAAAAAAACGATTTTGTAAACTAAAAAGGAATAGAATAGACTACCTTTAAGGTGTAAAGTTTTGAAAATAAAATATTCAAAATATGAAGACAATGCTTAAAAAAATATTAAACGCACAGTGCAACCAAATTGTCAAAAAGAAATCAAATTAAATATTAAGAATAATATTAATGATATATGCAAAACGTCTCAAAAGTCTGTTAAGAGAAACACAATCTACCAGAAGCAAGCATTACATTTTACTACTACAGGGTTTTGTTTCTCCTGAAAAATATTATTTTGTTTAGAGGCATATTCACACAACAAATACACGTAAGGGTAAAAAAAATTGATCTTAATCTTCTATCGCGTTTTTCTCTAAACGACATTTTTCGCACTGCCCCACGATTTTTTCGGATTAAATTTATTGTCCCACTTACTTTGTTTAGCATAAAACTCTTTTCAGGTAAGTGTAAGCATTTTTCATCAATATTTAGTATTTTTTGGAACTTCGAAATACTGCTTAATTAATTTATATTAAGAACATGTTTTAAATTTTGAGTGCCAGTGGTATGGGACTGGATAAATTCCAAAGCAAGTATGCTGTTCATCCGATTCAGAGACTAATAAAAACCGGTACATAAAAAAATCGTAAATAAAGTTTAACATGTGCCCTATTCTATTTTTACATGGCAGAAAAAAATCGTATAAAAAGACCTGGAAGAATAGGTTGTTGGTACCAGATCTTTAAAATCTGTAAAAAAGTATACAAAAAAAAACAGAATTCAGGCAATAAGAATTTAACCTGAAATTTACAAATTTTATAAAAAAGAACGACAATACTAAGAAATAATTTTCGATGCGACAACTGTCAATAATTATCTAAATTTATTTGAATATTATTTTTATAATGAAAATTTGATTGAAAAAAAAATAATGTCTGACGAAACACATTTTGTTCGTGGCAAAAGGGGATCTGGACGACTTCTCAATAAGACCACCACACTAAATTTCACCAGTTTGGTTTATTGTACAATCCACAGCACTGAGTTCTTGACTACTTGGTTAGTTGGCTGATAACAATACCACAACTGAGAACTCGTTCAACGGCAAGTCTCCCTTATCAGTCATCAGTAACCAAACTGCCCTGTTAACAATTTGAATTAGGATTGCATGTGCTGCCCAAGGTACATTGGTACCGTGATTGATAATACTTTGTTTGTTCTATTTACAATTATTATTGATGCAATATTATCTACTTTAAACAATTCATTTGATTCTACTATTCTCTAACACATTTTTTCTTATCCTCTTTAAATTGTTTTTTTTACTGGTCTCTGAACAAACGTTGATCAGGACACTTCAAGGAATCGATTGGTATACCGCATATCATGCATGAAATGGTTATGGAAAATTCACGCATGAAAGGGTTATGAAAAATTCATGCATGAAAGAGTTATGGTCCAGTTACAATGGACGTAATGTATCGTAAGTAATAACCTCGTTTTATTCTAAACATTCTTTTGACATCTATTTTTGCGTCTAAAGGAAGTTATATTAATTTGTTTAGAGGCATATTCACCTAACAAGATTATCTGTTAAGACCGTTTTAAACAAATGCGGGTTAGGGGTAGAAAAATAGATTTTAAACTTCTATCGCGTTTTTCTCTAAACGATATTTTCTGCACTGCCCCAAGATTTACGTCTCGTTACGTTTTGAGTAACTTTACGGAACTTTACGCTACGTTGCCTAGCGTAGTTATGAATGAACTCGTACTTCAGAAATGACTTTAACAGTTCAGCTACGTCTTCTTGCGTTATGTATATTCGTTGTAACTGGCCCTTTAAATCCTTTACGTGTTACATTACGTACGTAAAGGCGTACTCGAACTGTCAAAATGATTTCTGGATACATGAGTTTCTACAAGTGAGCATAATAAACGTAGCATAACTAATGTACAATAAAATTTCGAAAAATCATGAATCTAACTTAAAGAAATGTAAAGATATTACGTCAAATTATTGTTGAGGGGGTAGCTCGGTTTGGATACTTGGAAAAATAAAAAAAATAAAAATTTTATTCGTTAAATTGATAGCCTAATATGTGTCAAAAAATCCCTTCACAGGATATTTTGAAATTCCCAAAATTGGGAAACATATACAACTTTGAAGAGAGTAGTGCATAGGTGAATGATGGCAAATATGAAGCCACTTGTTGTGCGGTAGCTTCATCGAATGCAAGCAGGTATTCATTGCACTTGTGTGTATGTACAAAGTAAGTTCTGGGTGTTAGTAAATCCAGAGGTTTGTCATATCTCAAGTGCAAGGAATGAACAGTTAGCAGATTAGAGATACGTATCTATTTTATGTGTGAAAACTCATATTAAAACTTTAGAAGCGTTTTTTCGAAACATTTTTAAATGTTGTGTGCAAGATAATTCGTGAACAAATGCATCGTTTGAGCTGAAATTTATTCTATACATTTATAGTTATCAATACTATCTTATGAATTACAATGAATTATATTGCTTCAAAACTTTATTTGTCGTGACTAAAAATAGACGTCGTTTTTTTACAAAAAATATACTGTTTTCTTTTACATTGCTCTAACTTGGTGAATTTTTCGGATTTTGTAATTTCTGTAGTTCATACGATTGAGGACCAGTTCTTGAGCATAATTAAACTTTACATTTCGTTTCAAATCCAAAAACCCAACTGGGAACCGTACACAGCGAAGGCGTTACATTTTTACAACGATGTAGTAATCACACCATTAAACAAAGAAAAATCTATTTTTTATGAAATAAAAATATTACTTACAATTTTAGACATTGTTTAATATGTACAAAAGAAAATACCTTTTCCTATTCCCTTTTAAAAGTTCAGAAAACACTCCTTTTTTCCCTTCTGTACACAGAGCTACCCCCTTAATACAGATTTCGAATTTACGTACTCTAACAAAGCTCAGAAATTATACATATGGACAAAAGGGGTATAAAAGAAGTAACTAGACGTGTATTATATTTATCCATATTCATTGAAATTTTTATTAGTAAAAACAATCGTCAATAATTCCAATTAAAAGTTTTCGTATGTCTGTTGTAAGTGACTAGCATTACGTTACGTATTTTAACAGTTGGCTAACGCTACGTTAATTCCCATGTAACTGAACCCTGAGAGTATGCCCTCCGTTACCCTATTGTTCCCCCTTAAATTCATTTCTGCCACTTATTGAACATAGAAAAAAATAGTAAACGTGGAAAATGATGGGAAATAAATTTAATCTGAATTAGAAATTGCGTGGTCAATGTGTCTCTTAAAACTATTTTATAATTTTTTTTTTTGGTTATTTGGTAGATTCAATGCTAGACACATAACATATGATTTTTAAAAGCTCACATTACTCTGTTTCATCAATAAAAATTCATGAGGAATAAATACACGAAAATTTGCTCCCATTAACACATGATTATCAATGACGCATGTTTGTTTATTGTGTCTGGCTGCCAAAACAACATGTATATGTGAACATTGCGTTTCAAATTATATTCCAATTTCTATTTACTGATAACGGGCTATATGAATAAAATTGAAATAATTGCTTTTGCTTAAGTTTTATAGTAAATACTTTAGCAAATGGTTTGACTTTCTGTGAAAAAGTGTGTGATTGCCACCAAACTTTATTCGGAAATGCCAAGAGGTTTTCATTCACATGACTCAGTAATCCTACATTGGATATTTTTGGAAAAACATTTCACATGCTAGTATATTTTTAAATGCTTTATAATTAAATGGTACATAACTACATACCATATTTCAGATTAAAAATATTTAATTTGAAGGAGAAAGCTCTCACCCAGAAACGTGACAAATTAAAGTTCTCCATATATCGATTGCTGAGACGAAATTTTTAGAGTTTCATTGATAATTTAAATGACCAGCACTGATACGTAGTTTGGACTTTCAGTTTTTCTGACCAGTTTCATGTACATATATATGTTTAGGTACATGATCGATATAAGTGCTGAGAAATTAAAATTGATGTTATAATTTGGTAGCCTAGAATGAAAAAGAATGAACCAAATATGCGTCTTCATACCTCATAAGAATGGGACGTGTTAACCGACTAGTCATGCTTCAAAAAAAATGTTAGCTGTTAACAATCTCATAACGTAATAGCACTTTTAATTATCACATTTCCCACCTTAATCTTTTACGTAATAAATAAGTAAATACATACTTAGAGTATTTGTAATTTCTACGGACAGGAACAATAATTTTTTGGGATATTTTGTGGGTTTTTTATGCCACTAATTTTAATTTTTCACTTTAATCTTTATAAGCAATGAAATCGATTGATCAGAAATTTCTTACAATTTAGAAAGTTTTATCACAGATAAGCACAAATGTCCAGGCCTAATGCAATCAAAATTCTTAAAAATGCTGCACCCCAAAATTGAATTAGTAAATTGTGAAGCATGATCGTATCTGCGGAAGTTATATACATACCTGATTACAGAGTTAAAGCCGATTTCAAGATTTCTACCCCTTACTAAAATCTAGTTTACCAAAAATTTCGCAGCCATATGTTATGAGAGGTATTAGCAAAGATCCAACCAAAAGTAATCGCATTGGCATCGGTATGAATTTACTTGAAATCCAAAGAGAACGTAAACCACTATAAACTTTGCTAATTACAGATCTGATGTGATCATCCCATGTAAATGTGCTGTTGAATACGACCCCAAGACTTTTTGCAGAGTCCACATAAGGAATAATGGTATTATTGAGGGTGACATATGGGAATTCATTCAAATCTATTTTAGTACGATAAATATATAAATAAATAAATATTATTATATATATATTATTAGGTTGTTGCATATGAAATGTTGGATCCCGGTTAGAAGTTAAGTTGCGTTAAGTTGGTTGTTGATTGTCGTAGTATATGTACTTGTGCACATTTGAACGGTATCAGTTCAATGCTAGACTTTGGAGTTATAGGACAGGGTGAAAAAACACAAAATATGGATAGTACTGAAAAACTGATACTTTTCCTTTACGAGTTTAAACTCGGGCACAACGCAGCAAAGGCAGCCAAAAACATCAATAGCGCATTTGGACCTGACACTGTAAATGAACGAACCGTACAGCAATGGTTCGAAAAATTCCGATCAGGCAACATGAGTCTTGAAATTGAGGACCATTCCAAATCCAGGACCATCCATCGACAAGAACGAACTGCTAGCTGTATTGGAGTCTGACCCTCGCTAGACTGTAAGGGATATCGCAGAAAAATTGAATGTGCACTATTCGACAGTTTCCCGTCACTTAAAAAAGTTGGGAAAATCAAAAAGCTCGACAAGTGGGTCCCTCATGATCTGACTAAGCGAAACATAGTCAATCGACTGGAAATTTGCATTTCTCTGCTCTCTCGACCCAAAACGGATTCGTGTCTACACCGAATAGTGACATGTGATGAAAAATGGATTCTGTATGATAATCGTCGCCGAACTGCACAATGGTTAGATACTCAATATGCACCAAAACACATGCCCAAGCTGAGTCTTCATCCGAGGAAGATAATGGTGACTGTTTGGTGGTATGCTGCTGAAATTGCCCACTATTCCTTCTTAAACACTGGTGAAACTATCAACGTTGAGAAATACCGCCCCCCACTAGAAGAAATGCTCCAAAAACTAAGCGTTAAGCACCTAGATTGGTCAACAGAGATGGAGTCATACTGCTTCACGATAATGCACGACACCATGTGGCAAGAACTACGATCCAGAAATTACACGCGTTGCAGTATGAAATTCTTTCTCATCCACCCTACTCACCGGACTTGTCGCCAACCGACTACCACTTCAAACATATATACCACTTTTTGACGGGGAAATAATTCATTAATGAAGAAGCCATCAAAATCGTCTTCGACGAATTCCTTCGGTCCACAAATTCGGATTTCTACAAAACTAGCATACAACGCGCTTGTATCACGTTGGGAGAAGTGTATTGCATCCAATGGTGCCTATTTTGATTAATAAATATGTGTAAAAAACGAACAACAGTCTTTTAAAGTTCCTATAAAATATCCGACATTTCATGTGCAACAACCTAATATAATATTTAAAATCTTTATTTTATGGTTAACAGTTGTTACTATATGTGATTAACATTGAATTTTAAACTAGATATTTCAATACTTCTCGAATAAATTCGAGAAATACTTAAATAAAACAAAAACATTCGTACGAAATCATTAAATTTTTTAGGGGAAGTTATATTCGTCCTTATTATTAAATCCGTCGAATCGAAAATCGTTACGGATCCCGTATATTTGTAACTTTTTCCGATTCGACGGATTCAATAATTTTTTAATTTTTTTCCGATTCAACAGATTTAATAATTAGGCCAATCATTTCTTCTTATACCATTTAAATTTCACGTTTTATAATTTTATCTATAGATTAGAGATTTTTTTCAGACGAGTTTTACTAATTGTGTTCGAAATTAGCTTTTGCGAACTATCAAGCCTGAGTGAGAAGTGAGCAATTTGGGTGGGTGAAACATGTGCGATAAGGGAAGTTTGGGGGTGTGACCAATACGTGCAGTATTAAATGAATTCTACGGTATCATTCGAGTGCTATCTATATCCGATCACAAGTACTTCCTACAGATTCGCTATTAGTGACGAGTCTGGTTAGTGTCACCACACTCCAGCCCTATTATCCATAATCCGGGCATTGCCTTCGCATTCAGACAAGTATCAGTCACCACGAATATTCTTGTTGTTTTCATAAATGGCAAATCTGTGTAGAAAAACCCCATCTTTGTTCTTTTAAAAATAATTTTTGTTGTTTTTTAGTACTACTACATTCTCATTAAATGCTTGACACAACCTACAAATTAAATTGACAAAAACCTACATTTTTAAACACATGTAACTTTTGCAAGTTGCGTAGACTTACCATTTATTAAAACAGTAGTTAAGAAATAAAGGTTAAAATGACATGAGATACGTAATTTATAAATATGGCAAGGATCTCAACAAAAATTACTTAAGAATAAAGAAAAATTATTTTAAAATTTCCTCAAAAAGGACTTTCATACAAGAAAATAAGCCAAACTATTGAAAAAAGTTTTGTAACAATACAAAAGATTACTACATTCTGGTCTGGATCCTGGAATTTCTGCTCCAGTTTGCTCATGGACTTGAAAGCCGTTTAAATGTAGGAATTAGTAGGAAAACGATACAATTTGCTTAGTAAAAACAAAGTTTTCATGACCTAATCACCACAGCTGTAAGCCATTTATATCGAACTTAAACAAGCAAAAGAGGCTCAAGTTTTCAAAGGAGTATTGTCATCACACACAAGAGTTCAAAGACGTTATATTCAATGACAAATCAAAATTTGGTATTTTTTGTTAGATGGTGTGCACGACAAGTTTGGAGAAAGCCAGGGCAAATATTAAAGATTATTTTGTATATTAAACCCCCTGTTAAGCATGGAAGTGAATCGCTACTTTTTTGTGATTATTTCTCTACATCAGACGTAGGAAACTTCATTTTTATTGATGGAATAATGGATCGGTGTAAATATATAAAGATTTTTGAGGACAATATGCAAGCCAGTGCTACAAAAGCGGGTATGAATGATACATATTTGCTTTAGTATGACAATAAGCCAAGCATACTACTTAAGATGTTGCTTTGTATAACATGCCCAAAATACTCCAAATTCCACTGCAATCTCCAAACTCAAATCCAACTGAGCCATAGTGTACCCATAAATGTACACTTAAAAGTTAAAGTCAAAAAATATAAAGCAACAAATAAGCAGTGATTAAAAAACGATCTAATAACGGAATAAGAAAATATTGATAAAAAATTATTGTAAATAATTGGTGGATTCAATGCAATGAAGGTCGAAAACTGTCACAAAATCTTCTGGACATCCAACAAGATGTTAGTAATTCATCTACAGTTCAAAGAAAATTAGTAGTGAATTACAATGCAATAGTGTATCAATACTTGTATGACGAACGATATTTAAATATTGAAGTGTTATTTTCATTTAAGTATGATATTTCTTTTAAACACATATGAAATTAATATTGTAATACATTTAAAAATGCTTCTAATTTTTATGAAGAAAAATAAATGTGCGGAATTGAAAATTTTGTTAGTGTATCAATACTTTTGTGACTAACTGTATTTCCAAGTCAAAGTTATCTATATTATACCCATTACCCATTATTCGTACATCCCACGATATTTTCCAAATGATAAAATCTTTCACAATTGATAAAACCCGTTGAAAAAAAATCAAATGTGAAAATGGCGAGAAGATATGTAATTTAACGCCGTAAAAATTAAATGATAAATTTTCATTTGTATTTTTCTCTTCGTCAAAAGATAATATTGCCCTACATACAACTCAAATGATACTTATCAATTGCAGATAAGTTGAGTGATTTTGGCCACTGATCCAAACTCAACTAGCTGCACAAACTACTAACATCACATGAATATTGTCATCTGCAAAAAAGCAATGGTGGTTCAGTGTATGTCAATCTTGGTTGTGATCTCCAAGCCAATTATTGTTTTTACATTTTTATAGCTTCTTCATTCATACTAAAAGTTCTACAGATTTACATTAAAATTAACAAAGTTCGTCCGGTGATGTTAAAATAAAATGTCTGTGCTTTCTGTAAGGATTGGTGTACATAACAACGCAGAATGTCGCATGTTATCATCGTACCTCAGAACAAGAAAACTACTTTTCCGTAAACTGGAAGTAGGAGTTTACCTTCTCCACTATATCTTCCCAGTTTCGTTGTAGAACAAAAGAGTGATATGTGTGAAACAGTTTTATATTGCTGTCAGAAATGAAATTGATACATTAGATAAAAATGTCATAATTACAGACACAAGTCGAAGGACAACAAAGATATTTCGTTGGTATTATTTTCCACAACTGAATTTTTTTTTTCATTATGAATTGTTAGTGTAGTCAGCACGAATGGGCTGTGTATAGGATTTTTAGACAGTACACGGTGTCCAATAAATTCGAATACAAAAGTTTGTTCTCATAAAAATTTAGTACAGTCATTTTCTAGTAAATTTTTTTCATAATTATGTCCCATTATGATTACCCAGCTTGTGTTAAAAAAATCAGACTTTAATCAGTGCACCTCCGCCGCACCCCGTCATCGCATAGGTAGGAAGGAGCAAAGCTGTTGACAAACAGCCAGACATAATCCACAGCTGCCTAAGTGAGCTATAAATCTTGCCCAATTGTGTCAAGAGATGGGAGCAACAGCTCAGAGTGCTGTCAATAATAACGCCCAAGTCTCTTACACATGAGACATAAGACAGCGGTATACAGTCCAGAGCTACAGGTGGTAACGCAGCTGTGTCAAGTTGACATCTGTATATCGCTATGCAGGACGATTTTACTTGATTTAGACCTAAATCATTACTAAGGGACCAATCACTAATATGCCGCAAGTCCTCGTTCAATTTATCAACGCAGTTCTCCATTAGACCAATAGCTCTGCTAAGGTACGCTTGGACATCATCAGCATATAAATGGATAGAACTATTAACAACCACATTTGTCAAGTCATTTATGAATAAACAGAATAATAGTGGATCAAGGATAGAACCTTGAGGAACTCCGCATCGGAGGTTGGCGCAGCTAGAATAGAGTTCACCTGCTTTAACAACCTGGCACCGGTTGGAGTACGTTCCCAAGTATCAAAATGCATCCTCTCAGTCATAGTTTGGGGCGGATTTTATATACGAGGCAAACTTCCACTTGTGTTTATTGAAAGAGAGGTTTTAAAATCAATGCCGAATATTACAATATAACACTGGATTGGTTCCTCAAGAAATCTCAGAGTGATTTGATTGTGACCGTGCTGCTCCAATAGTCGCTACTTTCTCAGATGATGAAATTGCAAGACATAAACCTTAACCCCCACGATGAACTAAATAGTGAAAATTCGGATTCTGATTGTAAAGAAATTCATCCAAAAGTAACAATTTCAGAAACTATAAAAGCATGTGATACGATTAATTATCTTTTTGGAAAACTAAAACATCAGTACAATAAGTATGCAAGACAAAATTCAACTTTGTAGAATTCAAAACAGTTTAATGAAAGAAAATTAGAAAAGTGCAAAGCACACAATTTTGAAAGATTTCTAATAATGGAATCATTCGCTAGAGTCTCAGCTTGGATGACCAAATCACACGGAATGAAATTATGGCCATATTAAAGAAGGCGCTTTGTTGCCTGGTCTCGACCGTATCCCTTACGAATTCTTAAAGAACGCGCCTCGTAACTTCATTGAGCTACTAGCAGAGATATTTAATAAGATCTTGGATAAGGGAGAAATACCATGTACATTCAGGGAATCTATAGTATTCTCTATTTATAAAAAGGGAAACTCAGATGAGGTTTCAAACTATAGGGGGATCTCGTTTATGGATACAACCTCTTTAATCTCATGTACATAATAAAACTAAAGCTATCTGTACTAAAAGAAATGTGTATTGCTTTTTTATAGATTTTAAGGCAGCTTTCGACACTATAGATAGGCAGGCATTATTCTATAAATTACATAATATGGGAGTGTCTACAAGGTTTCTTAAAGTGCTTAAGAGTTCGTATGAAAACATAAAATCCGTGGTGTGGGATGGACAAGTGATTTCGGATTTTTTCGATACTCGGATGGGTGTAAAGCAGGGATGTTTGCTGAGCCCAACTCTGTTTGCTGCGTTTGTAAACGACATCCATGAGTGCATGAGTGGAGGCCTATATATTGTGGATATCCTGATAAGGGTTCTACTCTACGCAGACAATATTGTCATGATGGCAGAGGAACTAGAAATATTATAGCAGATGATAAATAAATTAAGCGAATATTGCAAGCGATCGAACCTCAAGGTGAACTTACAGAAGTCCAAAATAATGATATTTAGTAAGGGTGGGAGAAGGAGAAGAGAGGAAGCGTGGGCTTATGAGGGCAATGAGATTGAGATAGTTAAAGCGTATAAGTACCTGGGAATTTTAGTAACACCGAAACTAGCTATGACAGAGCACTTGAAAGAGCGACAAAGGAATGCAAAACTAAGTCTAAATACCACTTGGAATAGTATTATGAATAAAAATTAGGATGTTTGACGCCAAAATAAGAGCAATGTTATGTTACGGAGTGCAGGTGTGGGGTTTTCAAAGGTTTGAAGAGGTAGAGAAGGTACAATGTCTCTTCATTAAAAGAATTCTGGGTTTCCCGGAGTGTACGCCCACTTATATGTTACACTTAGAAACAGGGTTAGGAACATTGGAAACATACTTTAATTATATTCTGAAGGTGCTCACGTATGACGATGCAAGACTACCGAAACAATTAGCAAGAGAAATAATCAAAAGAAAAAATTTTTTGATCTGATGCCTGGTCTAATATCGCTGAAAAGTATAATGTTCACTTAGCAAATGCAGCAAATCGAGAGGAGTGGGATTGCGCAACAAGGGAAATGCTTCTAAAAGGCTCAGAGTACTAGTAGAGCGAGGGAAGGTGTGCGGCATGGCTTATATAAAGAGCTAGAATACTCCTTTAGGCAAACACATTTCACACGAGCGAGTTCGGTAGAAGTCATACGGGCCCTGGTTAGAACTAGATGGAGCCTTTTTGATTTGAATGGATGCACTCAGAACAGAAGAATCTCCGCTAATTGTTCACTATGTAATTTAGATGAAATCGAGGATATAGTTCATTTTATGGCTAAATGTCCAATCTTACGGGAATGTAGATTAGATGCTTTCGGGAAAGCCTCGTTAACCAGAACGAAACTGATTGAATTGTTAAATGGGTACAATTGGAAGGCCATTTGCATCTTTTGTAGAATTACTCTGCTCTACAGAAGTTACCTAGTTGCAGAATACAATGTATAACTCGATAAAAAAAACTAATACCTGTTTGGCGATTGTTAAATCGTATTAAAATTTTACACACAGTACTAAAACTTGAACTTTGCCTAGTCTTGTATATCCTGGATCCATCGCTTGCCTTGAGTACGTTGTTAATTAATTATTTAAGACTTTACATTCAGTAATTAAGTGTTTAATTTTCTAAGACTGAGAATATATTGTCTGTAAATTTATTCAAGATAGGTTGCTTTAAGTGAAATGGAATTCCCGTCTTTTTTCAGAGTCTAGAGATACTTCTACAATAAAAATTAAGTATATTTTGTTATAGTAGGTGATGTTGCTGGATGATAATTTTGTAGGAATAATTTTAAATAATTGTCAGTGTCGGCAGACGGCCAATTTAGGCCTAGATGGTAGGTGTTTACAGTACAATACCTTTTGAAGGAATAAAATAGACACAAATGTATATAACGAAGTGTCCCCGACAAATCCTATTCGGCATTGAAAATACAGTGAGGCCAAATACCATGCTGTGACCTTTTCTTAAAATTATCCACAAATGCTAAAATTAGGCATGTAGGTTAAATGCGTTAATAAATCTGTGGTTAAAACAATATAAATTAAAAATGTCCCCATGAACGTGAAATTCAAGTCTTGGATATGACACCATAGTTTATATAACTTTTGTAGTAGATGTGCATCACTGATGAAATATACTGTCTTGATAACCTCTAACATAGAGTTTTGATTTCAAGAAATCATGTCATAAATAAATTAATAACGTTAAATAAGCAATAAAGGTGAATTAATAGATTGCGAATAGTAGGGTAACTAGAAACACGGCATAATAATTATACAATGTAATGCGCTTAAATTGAAATGCATTTAACTTAATAAACCGAATGCTGGGCGAAAGTTAAGTAATTGAACGCGAACAAGCAAATAGAATTGGCCACTGAAATCTGTTCAACGCCATCTCGTTGGTGGACTTAACGTCACGGGTGACGGATGTAGTTCACCTTGACTCTCGAGGTTGGAAGAGGAGACGTGAGCTGGTGAGACAGGAGATGTTGGCGAGCCTAGGGCCTCTTTCCTTTTTTTGCGTCTGCAAGGTATTACGGACGTGGAAGCTCAATTTAATAGAAGTGAAATAAAATTGTATAATCAAAATAAATAAATAAAAACGAAAAACGAATAAATCATATTAAAGTCGGAAGAAAAGAAAGAAAACATTCAATCATCTCAATATATGGGCATGGATGGAGCAATGTGAACCAGCAGACTAGGCTACTATTCCTGGAGTAAGTGCTAGTAAGTAAGTGAAGTTGTAACATTATAGATAAGCATAGGTAGGCTAACATTACTAACTTTCTAAGTTAAATTGGAAAGTGGTACCCCTAAACGGGACCTGTTACATGTACTTGTAAAACTAAGGATTAACCCTTTGCAGTCCAATGTCGAGCCCCACTCGACGTAACATTTCCTTGCAACAGATCCTATGTCGAATGTGGCTCGACATAGTTTTTAAGTTTACAAATTTTAATTGTTTTACTATTTTCCGTACGTTAATGTGCTATTGTCGGATTTGAGAGATAACTGTACATCGTTTTATAGTTTTAGAATTTTTTATTTGTATTGTGAAGTATTGTTTTTACTGTTTTGCAAGATAGCATAGCGCAGCCAAAGATTATGTATTACTACGTCTAGATATGCAGTGAAGTACTAATTTGCTGGCAAGAGCTTTTGATTTGAAAACCTCTAATATATTTCCAATCCCACATGGCTAGACTTGTTGCGTGTAAATATTCTCAATATTCTCATTTCCGTATAAAATTTTTTCAATCAATGTATACTTATAGATACTTATGTATGATGGCCATTTCATTTGCTAAAAGGTCATATTCAGATTCCGATTCCGAATTTGAAATTTGACCTGTTGGAAATAGCAGGAGAATTCTAGATGGCAATGTTGAAGACGAAGGAGACGAGGACGATGAAGGTAATACAAGTGCTGCGCGAGGAAGTCATGAATATAGGAATGTAACTAATCGGGATGACCCTCCTCTTCGACTACGCCTGTCATTAGAGCAAAGAAGTATTGGACCTCAAATTCCCGGAAATATTACCACGCCTATTCAATTCTTCAAGCTATTTTTTACTCCCCAACTACTAAAAAGAAATTGTTGAAGAGACAAACAAATATGCCAGAACAAAAATTGGATCAAAGACTTTATCTCAGCATTCCATTTGGCACACTTGGTCGGATATAACAGAAGAAGAAATGTGGGCATTTTTAGGTGTTATAATCAACATGGGGTTACTCCACCAACCAAATATGAAAGATTATTGGTCTCGAGAATTCATAAGACAGACTCCATTTTTCTCACAAATTTTCACGAGGAAAAGATTCTTTGAAATATTCTGGATGGTTCAGTTAGAAATGATTCCACAAAATGCGGATTTTAGAACAAGGACACAAAAAGTTGGCAATTTCCTAAAATTCATAGATGACAGGTGCAGAGAATTATTTATTCCCGATCAAAACCTTTCAATTGATGAAGCTGTTGTTGGCTACAAAGACTGAATATCCTTTATAACCTACAACCCTAATAAACCCACCAAATGGTGAATACGCGCCTATGTCTTGGCAGATTCTGCAACCAGGTATATT
The DNA here is from genome assembly GCA_006980735.1 of Dasypogon diadema. Taxonomy (NCBI): domain Eukaryota; kingdom Metazoa; phylum Arthropoda; class Insecta; order Diptera; family Asilidae; genus Dasypogon; species Dasypogon diadema. The sequence goes on along the minus strand of QYTT01089535.1, from coordinate 16,417 downwards.
TTTTACTTTCATTGTTTACCACGGTACAATTACAACTGAAAGCCTAATAAGATCAGACCTTCCTTTTACTTCTAGAATTGTTATTCATCTTTTCAATAACCTTAGAGAATCTTGGCCTGACATCACTGGTTACCATATTTTCGCTGATAGATTTTTTACGAGCATAACACTTGCCCAAGAGGTGTATGCCCTAAAATGTCACCTAACCGGCACTTTTTTAACATCTCGCAAAGACGTTCCAGGCTTCATTCAAAAAACCTAAACTGAAAAAAGCAGAGCAAATTGCCTATAGAAAGGATAATATACTTTTACTCGCATGGCGTGACAAACGAAATATTAATATTAATACCAAAGCATATTCGCTGCACAAGCCATACCCTAAATCTACTGGCCACAACTGACTTCATTAATATTTTACAAACTTACATTACTTTATACAATAAACATGTTCAGATAAGAAAATCAAATTTACTTCGCTAGCTTATAATTACAGTGCTTTTATTTTTAGATTTTTAAAAAATGTAACGACATTTGGAGAAAATGTAACTGGGCAAAATCTTCAGAAATCGTAAAGAATACTTTGGGTTCATCTTTACTTACACCAACCATAACGAGATGGAACTCTCTTTAGGATGCAGTTACAAGGAGGATGTTACTACACAAGGAAAAATTGAATGAATTGTGTAATAACTTGCAACTTCCCAAATTCTGTCGGAATGAAGTTCGGTATTTAGAAGAATTCTGTACAGTCATGAAGCCAATTTCTGATGCACTCGACTTCCTTCAACACAAAAAACACATAGTCTATGGAAATAAAATTCCAGGATTAATTTCCCTTCGAACAAAATTTAAAAGACTTGAAGGATCCAGCGAACTATCGGTTCTTAAAAGTGTTGTGGGAAATTTAGAGGAAAGTTTGGTGAAAAGGTTTAAACCAATTTTTAGTCTAGAGCCAAAAAACGTCGAGGATGCCCTGGTAGCCTCTGTATTGTGCCCATCTCTGAAAATAAGGTGCAAGTACCAAATTAGAAACTCATAAAACAACAGAAGAAATTAAGCAAATTGTCATTCGTCACGCTGAAAAACTGGCGATATTGGAGGGAAAAAATCCAACAGAGTATAAAATAGTACTCTACGTTCCAGTTGAAGACTATTTCCTGGATTTTGACGAAAACTATAAGATATATTTTTATTATATAACCTTATATACATAATATAATTTCGCTTTTTTCTTTTGTGCAGTAATACGACCAGAACATTACAGTAGTATTATAAACCAAGGCTCTGCCCTTTTAAGTAATATTGAAAGCCAATTATCAGATTATTTGAGCGATCCAGGAACAAGTTGGGATGTACTTCAAAAATATCCAGCTTTACATAATCTTTCACAAGAACTTAACACACCTTTGACTTCATCGGCACCTGTTGAACGAACGCGTGTTTTAATTTGCTGGGCTTATAAACGCCCCTCGACGGCAAGCACTTTCAGACTCAAATTTCGAAAAATTGGTTTTATTAAAAGCGAATCACATGTTTATAGAATCATAAATAAACCAGCATGAAACAAACGACTTTGTGTTCTAATTACTGTTTTTAAAATAAATCATTTATATCATATATGAAACTTGAAAATTTTTTTAAAGGATTCTATCAGAAATACAAAAGCAATTGTATTTTGAATTGAAAAACTCTAATAGAAACATTAAAAAGTTTTGGTAGGTAATTGCCAATTATAATTACAATTACCGGGAATTGTAATTGAAAACTTCAATTACAATTCCATGGAATTATAATTGTAAAATTTCAATTATGATTCCCGATAATTGTAATTGTAATTAATTACAAAAATATTTAAATATCATACAGCTCTGAAGCCATTACTTACTTACTTACTAATGGAATCATTCGATTAAATAGAATTTTCGATTTTCCGGAAAAGGCTCGGAACCAAGCGTCCCGAATAATCGAGCTTCAACCGTAAGTAAAGGAGGAAATAGTGAACCAGCTAAACAGGCACTTTATAAATATTGGACCACTGCTGGTAGAGAAACTAAAGGAAAGTAGGGGAACACTCAACGAGACCACGAAAAATGAAATAAGAAGGAATTCAATGTTCATTCAACCAATTAGCAACATGGAAGCTGCAGAAGTTATATCTCGGTTAAAGCCGGACTCCGCCCCGGGACCGGACAGAATTACCGCGAAGGATCTGCTGCTCATCAGAGATATAATTAACGAGCCCCTAACTGACATAATGAATAAGTGCATAGAGGAAGGGGAATTCCCCGATTGCCTGAAAGAAACATGCTTCACACCTATATTTAAAGACGGCGACAGATGCAACCCGAGCAACTATAGACCAATTGCTCTCCTGAGTGTATTCAGTAAAATATATGAGAGGTGCCTTTGTAATAGGCTAGAAAACTTTATTATAAAAAACGGAGGTTTTGATAAGAAACAGTATGGCTTTCAAAAGAAAAGCAGCACTACGGCTGTTATTACGGATGTCATGGAAAGAATCAATAGAGACCTTGATGCAGGCAAATATGTTGTGGGAGTTTTCATTGATTTAAAGAAGGCGTTTGATACTGTAGACCACAATGTACTGGTAAGTATATTGGATGAGCTGGGAGTACAAGGTAAAGCAAACCAAATAATTAGGGACTTTTTTCATGAAAGACCATGCTACACTAGATTAAATAACGTTAAAAGTGAGAAAGAGGTGATGAAAACGGGAGTTCCACAAGGATCAATACTGGGCCCCCTCTTGTACTCATTATATATTCAAAACCTCACCCAGGCCAACCTCATCGCGGACTACTACATATATGCGGATGATACTCTTTTATTGTACTCGGGGCAATCTACAAGAGAAATCGAGGATAAAATAAATGAAGACCTGATGCGATACTCTAAGTGGCTTGAAGGTAACAAACTTACAATAAATACGACGAAAACAAATTACATGATCTTCCATCAAAAAAATAAGCAGTCGATAGACATTTCAATCAGAATAGAGGCAGATACTCTTAAAAGAGTCGACTCAGTAAAATATTTAGGAGTAATTATAGATGATAAAATGAGTTGGAATCAGCATATTAACTACATAAGGAAAAAAATTGCGCAGTTAGTGGGTATCATGCGGAGAAGAGATTATTTCAATAATCAAACAAAAATACTGATATACAAGGCTTTCATACTCCCAATAATTTTATACAACATAGTGAACTGGTCACAATGTAGCGGCTCGATGCAACTTTGTGTACAAAGAATTATGAATAGAGCAATAAAATCAATATTTAACTTGGACAGATTCACACCGACACGTATGCGGTACGGTTCGACCAACTTCCTGAGTTTGAAACAATTGATTTTTGTGGAAAAAGCTAAAATTATATACAAAATAAAGAATAAAATGATTAAAACAAGCATAGTATTATCAGAGAATAGAGAAACACACAACTATCATACAAGAAACAGGCTGCATCTACGACAATCATATTCAAGGAATAAAAAGAGGCTTAAAAGTCTAAAAAATACAGCGGTTCCCATATTTAACAGATTACCAGAGGAGATAAGAAATGTGAAGGACTTCAACAAGTATAAAAAAAAACTAGTCAAATCGTATGCTCTTGAAAACATTGAGATAGTATGAAACTTCAACCCACAGTTTTGACAGTTTAATCGTATTATTTAATGGATATAACAGGAAAAGATTAAAATATAGCTAAAATTGAGATATACTCTTCACTTATAGGGCCCCATTCACGATCAAGTGAATATTGTCAATTTTACTTGAATGACTCAGGATGAGACAGTAAAATTGAACGTTTATGGTGAGAGTGGATGGAGAGGAGGTAAATAAACAATAATACTTCATTTTACTTAGCCTTGATCATTACTTTTGGATCACCGATCGTATATAGTCCTATTCAGCATCATCAAAAGAATAATGTATCTTAATTTCAAGGTCATCGGAAGTGACACAGTTAATCTAAATAGTTATCTACTTTTCTATTGCATCACCAATGCCCACAAAATATAAAATGCCAAGACAATTACAAGATTCCAGTGTAAAAAAAAA
>QYTT01089534.1:81836-95478 GCA_006980735.1 Dasypogon diadema | reverse complement strand
CTTTTATAGTAAAATCCTTGGTGAAACTGTTCTAAGTGGATGGGCTGTATCTAACTACGAAGAATAAGTAAAACATTTGTGCAAATATCCGCACAGATGGGCGAACTTTACTTCTGTAAGACTAAGTGGGTTACATAAGATTACAATTTTTGAAGACCTATTGTTCTTTAGTTGATTTGGATATAAGATGACAGTTTTTTCGGTTTAAAGCACGAAGATGAATGTGTCGATAAAGAGGTCGTGCCGCACGGATTTCGTTGTTGTGATTATTACAGTGAGTGGACAATGACCACAGAGTCTTCAACACCAACTACTAAATGTGCGAAGCTTTATAATTTCGAATAACGTGCTCTAATTCCTTCTTCCAAGAATCCGTAAGATTGCACCAATATTCCTCATTATAATACTTACCTTTAAACATGTTCCGAGTCCGGAAAGTGTGTTCATTAGAGCAGTTTCATATGTTTTTTGTGATTTTCTGTGACCTATTGGAAAAAGTTGATCATATTTGAGGGTTCCCTTTAACAAAATCCAGTGAAAATCAGCAATGATTGGTTTGTCCTAATCGCTCTTAAAGAACTGTCCCAATGTTGTCTCCACATTTGATTAACCTTGTTGAAGGGTTTTCTAGCTTCAATTTGCTAGCCTAGCTTAAGGTGCAAGATTCTATTTTCTTTGGGTTTCCCAACTTATTTGCACTTCTACCATCAGACTGGGAAAACTCTTTGTTATGGATTCTGCAGTTGTACGTTATAGCGTGATTTCTGCATTTTGACAACTGGTGAGTGGTAAGTACATGAGTCAAATTAATAATAAGTTGATGAAAATAAATCAGATTTTTTTACTTGCCATTTTGAATCTCCAAAATTTGACTACAGATTCAAAATCAGCGACCTCCAAAAACCCATATGGACTTATTTTCATAATGATCAAGAAACTCTTGAAAAAGTTTACATTTACGACCGCCATATTTGATCCGTCATGTTGAATTTGTAAGCGTTAAGGTTAAATTCGTAATCATCAGCCCCAAAAACCTATATATCTGTCATTATGCCAACATTCCATTGACGCTTAGAAAATCTTGTCGGCCATATTAGGTCCGCGTCCGCCATTTTAAATTTAAGAAATCCGACTCTGTATTCGCAATCAATAACCTCGAAAACCTATATATGTATATTTTCATGGCGAGCACAAAACACCGGTGGGTCACGCCGCCACGTGTTAATTGTGTGCCAAAATATTTAGATTTTACTAAAGTACTTGCGTGCCGAATTTTATCCATCTACTTCGAAGCATTCTTGTTTTAGAAGGAAAATATCGACCTTTTATTTGACATAGCTGGAGGCTTCATATGGCAACCCTATGAAGAAGTTGCCCAAATTGGCCCATTTGCGAACGTGATCTTTCATTTTTAATAAATTATCTGTGTACCAAATTTCAAGTCTCTAGCTTAAGGTGTTCTTGAGATAACACACGGACAGGCAGACAGACGGAAAAGCAGACAGACATCTATTAAATGATTTCCTTTCTTCTCCCATTAATGGCAATGTAGTTTATTTCTGTGTATCATGGATATTTCGATGCGTTACAATCGTTTGCTCAAAGCTATAAGACCCTACATCTAGGGTATAAAAATGATGGATCACATCATCCTTTACAACACCGACGTATTCTGTCCCAAATATAGTGAAGTTCATAAGAACAGGAAGAAGTAGATGAATTTCCCACTGTTTACAACACAAAGCCCCGTATAACTTTATTTGTAAGGCTGACTTTGTTTTAAAGGAAAAACTGAGTACACTCTCATCGATATGGCATATGCGCTCTTTTACTTAAGGCAATGTGAATGTAATGTAAACCTTATAAATGACACAATGTTTTACACACAACTGGATCACTTCATTACAAAACACTTTATTATTAAAATAAGCATGATAAATACAAATGTGCTGTCGAGGTGCAAATAAAGGTGACATAGAACTATTTTTCAGCGGTATTACTACCTTCACACATTGATGATGTAGGCTCAGGTGATGATGTGGGCTCAGATGATGATGTGGGCTCAGATTCCCATATGTCTTCCTCCACCTGTTCCGTAATCCACTCTTTGAATTTATAGACTTCGGTATAGACTGAAGGATAACAGGAATTGATAAGATCTACTTCCTCTCCTTTATCATTCGTACATTTTTTCGGAACTCCAAATGAACTTATTCCAATAACTTTCCCATTGTAGACGAAAGGACCGCCAGAATCTCCAATACTGTTCCCCGAGCTTCCGTCATCTGACCTTGTGCATATAGTCTTTTCATCTATTGTATAGACTCCATAAAAATATTTTTTGCAATTATTATACACAAGTCCTTTTATACATAATTTTTGAAGTAACTTTTGTTTATAACAGGAATTGTCGCATCCCCAACCAGCAATAATACCATAATCTTCTATTTCAAAAGGAGCACTGCCAAGTTTCGCTGCTGTCATGTGCAGGGACAATTTAATTTTAAATTCTTTTTTCAACTTCACTATAGCAATATCGTTAGGAAGATAAACGTATTTTGTGCTGCCTTGAGGATATACTTTTTCCCGAAAATCTCTGTGTTTGATAATCAATGCAGCACAACTCTTTTGCGCTTGTTTTCGCTGCTTTTCTAAGTGGATAATCCCACCTAAAACCATTACTAAAGCTGGTTTAAGAAAACAATGTGCTGCAGTAAGAACATATTTTTTGGTTAAAATTACTCCACCACAGTAGTCGACGTCATGGCTTTTCTTCTCCTTCTTAAACACCAGAACATTTATATGCACCATGAATGATAAACTACTGTCTCTTAAGTAAATCGTTTGACCATTAATAGTTACCACTTTGCCAGCATCTCGTCCTCCCTGAATTGGACTTGCAGTTCCTACCTCAAAAAGTAGCACCGACAGTAAAGTAAACGTAATCATGCTCAAAAGATTTCAAATATACTAAGATGGTTTGAATTTTGGCAGCAATTTTATATGCCATTAAATCCAACGCAAAAACTTATATGAACGTGTATTAAAACATTTGTGTTTTGGATTAGCTAATACTCTGGAAATTGGATCAACTTTTCTCTCAGAAACAATAGAATAAATGTGACTTCTATTTGTATAAAGTCTGATAAAGTTTCTACGGCGCAGTTAATTCGCACTTAATTAAACTCAAAAATAATTGGTAAGATTCCACACAGCATCGTGTATTTAGCGACGTTGCCAGTTTAACTACGCAGTAGATAGATCAATACTCTTATATACGGTTTGTTTATTTTTGCAGCAGACATGAGCCACAAGAGGAAATTTTAGCTGTGAAGTTGTTGTTGATTACTGCTGGTCCTGGTTAATAACCTGGTCATTTTTCTAACTAGATCTTTTGAAAGAAATTGCGTGATCTGATTCAAAGCGCCATGTGATTGGCTGTTAATTGTGCAAAACATTTTGTTCTCACCATTAATTCTCGGAAAACTGAGCTTCAGTCTACCATCTGTCTGATTCCATTGAATAGAGCTATATGTTTTGCAATTACTTGGAATTATATTTGAAAATTTTCAATTAAAAAAATTTTCAATTTTCCATGAAATTGTCATTATATTTAAGTACTTAAAAATTCTCGAGTTTTTCAATACTTGGTATTCAAACAGTATGCGAAGCGAAAAGGTGGTAAAAGACAACGCGCCTCTCCCTTGGAGCTCGGCGGGTGACGCTTAATATATACATCATTTCTGTCTTGAGCTCCTCTTATAAATAGAGCCCAGAACTCGTGGATGTCTTTTGTTGCTTAGCTATAGTTCATGTTCCCGAGACACGCCCTACAATAAACCTGACTGCAACTCGGTATATGCTCTCTTTTAGCTTACACGAAAAGAGCCGCAACCTTAATAAAAACCGCACCAAAACAAAAGCCTGATTACTCTGTATAATGCAGATCATTGGTAAAGTTGAAATATATCCCAAGATATCTTAAAAAGCGCACACATTCAAATTTTCAGTTTCTCGCAGTGAAATTTTGCCAAAATCCATTTCCAGGTATTTTGGAAGCGAAGTCATTCTACTCATGCATGAAGTTAAAATCAACTGCATATCCAAGAACTTATTTGGATTTCTTACACATAGAGTCCGGCAACATTATCTTACATTTCTGTAAAACGTTTTCATGAACTCTATAATCAAGAGCACATTACCTTATATTAACTTTAAATCATTAATTTTTCTTTATATGTATATTTTTACTTTATCTTAACAATTATTTCAATACAATAAACATATTGATATTGACTTATAGAGAATCTAATTTTAATAGACAATTACGTTTTCGTGGTCGTGGTGGCATCGGTGGAAGTTTGGCTTTGGCGTTTTCCTTTGGTGGTCCCTCCTTTAGTTTTGCTTCAATCCATTCAGTATATATCGCCAAGTTAGTATAGACGGCTGGTTTTTTGGGATCACATGATTCCACAGAAGTGCCATCAACTTTATCTATTGATAATAGTCCTCCAAATGAAATCAATCCTACAACTTCTCCATTAACAACAAAAGGACCCCCAGAATCTCCTGAGGAACTTATAGATGTCTGCTGGTCAGATTTTGCACAAATTACATTATTAGTTATCTCAGTCGTTTTGAAATAATTTTGACAATTTGTTTGTGATATTACTCTCAAAGTTGCCTCCTGTAGTCTGGAAGGAAATTCTCCACAAGCATTATTACCCCAACCAACAATAGTGCCCTCAATATTTTCTCCTTCAAATTTGCTTTGCGGAAGTTTTGCTATTCCAATATTTTTGGTATCAATATTAAATGGTTCTTCCATCCATAAAATAGCAATGTCGTTCGGATTATATACACCCATATAGTAAGAAGAAAATTTTTCATGTTGTTTAAAATCTTTTACAATAACCTTTTGCCCTCTGCCTTCCTCTTCCGTTATATCTAGAATACCGGCCCATGCTACTACTTCGACCATTTTCTTATTCATACCAAGGCAATGAGCTGCAGTTATAGCGATGTCACTCTTGATTATAATTCCCCCGCAATTTTTAACTACACGTGTCAATTCTTTTGTGTTTTTGTCTACTTCGTAATAAGTAATATAAAGGTATACAACATATGGATATGGATGAACTTCATTTATTTTCACAACGTCCCAACCATTAATGATTGGGTTAGAGATCCCCAATGCAAAAAACGAAGCCAAAAGCACTAACCACACTATAACCATGTTTAAAAGCAGAAAAGATACTGAACAATTGAGATGTGAGACTTCTTTTATATGTAAAATAGTTGAAACCATTTGTGCAAACATATAGATCCAATTCTTAAGATTTGCATAATCACCTAAACCATCTTTACCTTGGAAATTGAAAGACTCTTCCAAGCGAAATACAACAGTTAAACACGTTTCAGTTGAGTCGATTTCCTTGCAGAGCTGATTATTACAGTGTGCTTTAGTTAAGGGTGTGTATACAATCCGCTCTAAGGGGATAAATATAGGGCCAATAATTTTATTGTCACACTAAATAAACGTAGACATTTTTTTGAGAAAAAAAAAATTTTTTTGTGACTCCTCACTTCTTGTGGCCTTCGGTGTTTTCGTCACCTCTGTTAGCAGACACCACCATCTTGCTATTGCATAGGGTCCCTCTCTCGTAGCGTACAAAAATCCCCTACCTCCCATAGTCTGGTAATTTTCCTCGTAATTTCACGCAGCCACTCCTTGGATTTTTGCTTTAGGAATCTAAGCACGATCAATCCGTCTTCCAAGTCAACGTTCGTGCTCCCAGTATCACCGATAGCATCTGGGAGCGCGTCTAGGGCATCCATCAGTCGCTTCGTAAATATTGTCAATAGCTTCCATCCAATACACTCTCACGTCTACCATCAGCGATACCCAGCGAGCCATACCTGCATGACAATTTTGAACGATTGTCCACCTATCCTATCACGGCCCCCTTCCACAGAAGCAATTCCTGTACCGAAGCCTAGGCCCTTGTACCTCTTAGCAAGTGCTCAATTCTGGCGTCGACAGCGTGACGTCCGTTGAAATTGACTACGTAGCCCCTTGGTTTTCACTGCTATCTTTGACCGTCTCCACAGACTTCAGTTTTTGTCTACGTCGCGCCCTCTTTCTTTCTAAACATTACTAAACATTACTCTTTTACTTTTAAGGTCTATTCCGATCCGAGCAACTCAAATTCTACACTATTCTGATGACAAGAAGAAGCCAGAAAAAAAGAAATCCGACAACGAAAAGAAACATGAAGATCAAAGTGAAGGAAATAAGGAATCCGCTGCAGAAAGACTTAACAAACTCCTGGCGAGTATGCAGAAAGATGATGGTCTTACCCGAATTAAACAAATTCAAGTGACTACAGCTGGTGGAAGGAAAAACCGCCAGGAAAAACTTAAAAAGGAATTAAAAAAAGAGGGTTCCGCAGAAAAGCCAAAAGACATTCTAGAAGCTGCGAAAAACGTTGCGAATCTAATGGGAGAGGATAAAAAGAAAACTGAATCCGAGCTCCTCTCTAAACTACTGAGCCATATCGAGAGAACTTCACCTACTTCTGACGAAAAAAAAACTTCTGCTGACGGAGAGACAAATCTCAAGTTAGTACAAAATGCTTTATTACCAAAATAGAAATAAAATGAAACAATATTTTTTCTTTTTAGAGACGTAATTGTTGGAATGAAAATCGATCGAATTCCTTCAACACAATCATCACAAACTCGAGGAGAATACGTCCGTAAAACTATGAAAGATCATCAGCAGATGGATAGACAAAAATTCCGTCGAGTTAAAGATAATATCTTTACCGAATCTCGTTCTACAACAGGAAGTGTAAACTTGTTCGGTGGTAACTCATTGGGAATCTTCAAAAACAAGGACGAACTTAACCCTAGTCCAGACATTCTGAAAACCTGGGAATATTTGTACCAAAGAGAATTAAAATTAAGCGTAACTCATCCACCTACAAATTATTTCCAAAAAATGATTCTTTGGACAGAACAAGGCAAACTGTGGAAGTTTCCCATTGATAATGAGCAAGGTCTAGATGAGGAGGCTAAAGTTGATTTTTCTGAACATGTGTTCACTGAGCAGTATCTAGAGGGTTGGTGTCCTGATAAGGGTCCGATACGGCATTTTATGGAGCTGGTGTGTGTAGGTTTATCAAAAAATCCCTATATCACTGCACAGGAGAAAAAGGAGCATATTCTTTGGTATAGGGACTACTTCGAACAGAAGAAGGACATTCTTAAGGAACTGATTATCCAAAAAGAAGATATGTCAACGCAAAAAAATATAGACAGCAAGTAAAGAGAGCATTGTTTACGATTTAATAATAAACCAGTAGAAAACTGAATGCATAAAACTTTCCTATTTATTTTAACCCACATTACACTAGAACTTTACATGAATGTAACTAAGTTGTGTTTTATGTTATCGCAATTCCCTTATCATTTAAAATAGTTTCGCAGTATGCTCTGATTGTCCAAAAAGGAGACTAAAAGGGCCTTTGTTGGAACTGTACTGATGTAATTGAGTTAACGTCTAGCAGATTGTACAGGATCGTGCAGTAGAATCGGTGGCGGATGAATCCAATTCCAACGCTAAGTCCAGCCCCGACACTCCCTCAAGGAAAATTCTAATAAATAAAGCAAAACCCCAAAAGAAAGAATGGAATATGTGCCATGGGAACATTGGCACGCCAACGCATTCAGGATTTAGACAGCCAAGTTTACATTCAGAAAATGATAAATCTCTCCGGGAATACAAATATCGATTTTAATCGAAAAATGAATTACCTACTGCGATTTAAAATCGATCTGCTTACGATGTAGGAGGTGAGCTGCCTAGAAAAAGGAACACTTATCACCGGATTCCTGAGCAAACGGTATAAGGATGCTGTAAGCTTCTTTGCTATTAATGAAGAATCGAGGTAAGTAATTTAACGCCACTTTGAATTATTCTACATGTGCCTACGGAGAATTAAATGAAGCAGGTTGGATTCAAAAATGCTTTTTATAAGAGGCTTAAAGACGTCTACAATAATAACAATAATGTCCCAAGACCTGATATAAAAATAGTCCTGGGCGATTTCAACGCACAGATTGGTCGCGAACGATATCTTCTGTATGATCTGACGGCCTCCGTGACACCATTAACGCCAGCAGTTGTACAGCCTTTTTTCACTTAAATGTACTAGCCGTACGCACCACTCGCTTTCCTCATAATAAAATTCACAATCACCTGGGAAAATCCAAAAGAAGATTGATCATGTTAATATCGGCGAATAACTATTTAGTTTATTTCTACACAAGGCTCAGTTTTCACTTCCAAAAGTATAGTCCAGAAAGCAAATAAATATTCCTTGCTGCAGAATTTAGTAATTAAAGATTTGAGAATTAATTGTACAAATATTTTCTATTTCCTTGAATGCACCGTAACGCTAAAACTAGATCCGGACATTAGTATACAAGTTTGCAGTTTTTCTAATATCCGACTCCATTTTCTTCTTTTGGTTAGTTTGCCAGGCATCCATCTTTGCATACACCTCCGGTAATAATGTCTTATACCTGAAGGGTTTCTCTTCTGGTCCATAAGTCATCTCTACCTGGGTCTTAAAGTTGTAATTTGGTTCGTAGTTATTCAATCGAAGAAAATGGTCAAAATAAAAAGGAATACAGGTGTCTTGTATCTTGTCTATGGCCATAATTTCTTCATCATCTTCGTAAATGCTTCGTTCATCGTCTTCAGGTATAAAAGCCTTATAGAAAAATTTCATTCGTTCTGTTATCTTTTTTTCAGGCGCAGGTTTTGTAATCACTTTCTTCTCTATGAATAATCGCGGAAGTTTACCAGTTCGTTTTGGTTTCTTATATGGCGGTGCCATGTTACGTTTAATCTCTGCGACTGTTAAATTTATGCGTTTCTCTGCCTGATACGCTTGCTTAGACTGTCTTTGATCATATTTAAGTCTTCGTCTATAATTCTTTTCAATTTTTGAAACTGTGTCTGATGAAAACTCGTCTAGCTTTGCTGGAATTTAAAGAAAAAACACCTCAAAGTATAAACTGAAGAAGGAAAAAATCGGCGGTTATAGTTAACGAAAACAAAACATCCTAGTGCAAGTTGAAAATTTCTACACTACGTAGAAAGGGAAAAATGTAGCCAATCCCATCATGCTAGTGAACCTTTCTAATTCACAATAGATATGCAGAGGTAACAGTCGCCATTCCTCTAAACCCTCATCCAGGACTTGTAATCCCTCTCTTGTTCCTAGATCGTTTGGAGAATACATATCAAAGCCATTAAAACTGATATAGACGATAATAATAAATTATTCTGAAATAGGGTCTCTCGCAAAACAGAAGAAGCGAAATTGAGGCAGGACAGACTACTCCATAATGCCGACTTCTTCACAGTGTCAGCGACAATGAGGAGGTCGAGGAAACGACAGCTGACCCTGCTACTACTTCAAATATACGGCGGAAAAAAATTGATCAACACAATTGGTTAGGCTTATTTGAAACCAGGTACCCGACTGGAGCGGTTCTCCAGTTCCGAGAGACGTACTGCCAACGCCTTCACTAAAGACAAGGTATGTCGAAGCAACGAAGCCAGAAATGAAACCGGTGAGTACTGAAAATGTCTGCACAGTGACGTAGAGTGCTATGATCACCACACCAGAGCGTTGTCCAGGGGTACCCAATGTGAGGACAGCTGCCACATTGCAACTTGTCCAATTTCGCCATATCGCAACACTTGTCCTTCACAACAAGATGAAGTGTTTTAAAGCATCGGACGTTTTAACAATTGAATCCGTGGTTACTATAGCACTATATCTCCGTTTTAATTTCAATGAAATGCTTTCAGGGAGCAGTCAGAAAACCGATGTAAGTTTCTACTCTGGACTCAGGGTAAAGAAGACCTTTCAAGTAAAACTAAAGTTGCCGTCAGCTAAGCTCTTCTTGCCTAGGTCCTTCCAAACAACATTGGTTCTTCTAACTTGAAGCAAAACTCTTAGGTCATCACCAGGTTCTGACTTTTAAGGACTAGTCTCTGTTCTGAGTTGCTGTTTTACAATTTTGAACATGAATTTGGGTCAAACAAGAGAATTTATATAACTCAAAGAGATTTTGCCTAAAGGTCTGTTGTTGTCTTCACCATTTTTCTACAAAATAAAAAAGAAAAAGAGGTGTTGAAGACAAGTAAATAGATTTTAGATGGAAATTATGGTAAAATTTCGCAGTGATCCGGATTAAGCTTAAAACGGAATGCGCGGACAGTGGCAATGTTAGTGACAGCTCGGCGATATTATTGGTTGTCGCGTGCTCACGTGACTTTCTTTATCCAATAGTGGCACCAAATTGCCGCTGCCGCTGCCCCTGCCTTTGCATTCTGTTTTAAGCTCTCAGATAATCAGACCCAGATGTTGAAAAAAAGAGATCTAGGTGGAGCAATTCACTAATAAACTTCATAAAATTGGTTCGACTAACAACTTACCTAAAATATCCATCAGAGTTCCAAAAATCATGCCCATTTTCTGCACGATACCCAAATCCTCTTTAACATTATGTCTCAAATTCTCCGGAGCTACTCGATTGTATACAACATTTCCAAACGATTTGATTTGCCGTAATCTTGGTGAACTCAAGGAATCATACAGCGGCTTCCCCGCCAAATCCGTGGCAATCTTCTTCAATTTCTCCTCTCGGTCCACCATAAAATATTTTTTAGCACATTTCGCCTTCACGAACTTTGACCTAGATTCGATGAAGTCTTCAGACCATTTAACGTACTCGCGGTAGCGGTGCTCTAGATTTATCAGTATCCACATAGTGTAGTGTAACTCCAACAAGCACACAAAAGTTCTTGTTTTCAACTTTTTAACCCCATTATTGAAACTTTTAGCATCTGGAAATACAATAACTATTGGATGCTTGTTCTTGAGATAGTGATTCTCATAGAATTCCTTTATTGCCCATGCGTCATCACGTTCACGGACACGAATATTCACAAATCGACGCTTCTCTATTGACTCACGATAATTTTCCAAAGTTCCATCTTCTTTCTGATGGATCCAGTCATTATCTTCACGCCAACTATTTTGCATTAATAGATAATGGAAATTCTGCAATATTGTCAGTCTGATCCAATCGTCCTCAGTGAATACAATTTGCATATTGAGTTTCGTTATCCGTCCCTCGAATTCTTTAAGTTCACCCTTCAGGAAATCGGTTGCTTCATAGTACAATTTTACTACCCTCACCTTCGCCATTGATCTATCGTACTCCCTCTTCTCCCATTTAGAAAACAACTGATCGAACATCTTTTGCAATTTTACAATATCTTCAGCGAATTTACACTGCTTCTTCTCAGCTATTTGTTGCTCAACAATTTGACTGCTGATGTGCCAAACTTCGAACTTCTTGCGCAAAGCATCCTTAATTAAACCCATCGAGAATTTTAGACGAAAATTTTTAGTTGATATACTCTGATTCAGGTCATTCATGTAGTTTTCGTCGAGATCCGTTGCAACCTGAGCAAAAGCTTGTACTTTGTCAGTACCCAGGGGTGTCTTTTTCAGATCCACCGGTTCAACTTCGAGACGGGATCGTATATTATTCCGAATTCTCGTATTGAAGGTAAAAAATTTGTCTGTTTTTATTTCACCTTGACGCTTTTGCTCCAGTCTCTGGCCCGCAAAAGGTACCGTATAGTATGGATTATAATATTCAGGATTGGTGCGTCTGATGGAAGCTTTTAAACGGGTCCTATCTATTTCTTCGAAGGGTACCAATGATTTTCGAATGTAATCAAGTGGAATTTTCATGTCTTGAACCTGAACGGAAAAAGGAAAAAATGATTAAATCACTTGACTTTATGGAATTCTTTAAAAGCATCTTTTTAATAGTATTATTAACAAATAATATTAAAGTACCGTCTGCGTATTATTCTAAGAATTCTGCTTGTTTTTTAAATAGAACATAACATCTGCCTAGTCCTACCAGCGGGATTTAAAACATCTTCAGAATATGCTCTCCCTCTCTTAAAAGAATTCTTATTAAAGCTCTACTGAAGTATTCGGGAGAAATTGTTGCATAATTGTGCAAAGCTGTGTGCAGTAGGGTAAATGGTGGATGCGCTAAACAACTGGGCTTATGGCGGTACATACACTCCCTCACAGCAAATACCGCTAAGAGAAAAAAAACCGTGACAGGAAAACATTATTTGAAAGTATGAGTGGTCGAAACAGCAATGGGATACGTACATACCATAGAGGCGAGAGGGTAGTGCATTTAAGCAGAGGATCCCCTTCCAAAAATGAGCGATAGTCGCCTCTCTTCGGCTAATGATACCAACTTCAATCAGGATAAAGATTACGGTGCTAACAACTAACTGTCCCCAAATTCTAGTAATCTCGAATATCACAAATTGTGTTCTTATAGGTCTAAACAACGATATTTTTCGATTTTAGCTTAGACTAAGGAAAGGGTAATAATTTTCCATAACCAATTCCCAGAACGGAGGTATTATAATATCACATTATGTTGCAATTTAGAAAATCTCACGGAATTCTCTGAGATATTTTGGCTGATTGTTAATAACACGTTGACTGCCACAATTATCATAAAAACTTTCGAGAGAGAATTACGTATTAAAATGCCTTTGTCGTGAGAGAGCTTTTAAATGTCAGTCACCGGTAACTAACACGGCGCTCAACGTGTTAAGTACGACAATAATCTCCGCAAAGAACAGTACATTAAGATGAAGCATGATCAAGTCAGTAGCAATACAGTAGCAGTACCCTGTGGTATTCTTCAAATGATGGGCATTGCCCTTGAAAAATCAGTATCAACTTGAGTACGTTCAGAGATAAAAGCTGTATTTTTTTTTTACTCAAGATTCAGATCTGTAGGCAAAAAAAACGATCGGGATCGTGTTGAAATTAGTTTTATACGTTGGCAGTACTGATAATCATTGTCAAAGTTGACAGCTGCTAATTGTAATTCTAAGCCTAAGAAAGTGCGCCTATATGTGGGAATCAGTGCTAATTTTCGGATCTTTAAAGATCCAGATCCAAGATCTCTATAAGGATCGAGATCTTGAGATCCAGATCTTGATATCTTGTGCAAAACAAAACACAGCTAAACTTGTCTCTTATACCATAGGTATTTCTGTATTAAATCGTATATGTATAGAAATCTGAACTCATACCTATTTAGCTCCAAATTGTGTAAAATTCGTTAGAAACCTTAGAATTTTAGTAGGGGAGAGTGGGACAACATTTAACTATACATGTCATTATTCACATATTCCTAGTTACTTTGTTTTTTCTACTCGATCTTGAATTGATTTTGCGCTACAATCTTTATGAAAATAACCTTTGTGGATATAATTAACAAATTTACGAGGTCAGTATTAGAAGTTATTTAGCTTTTGAATTTCAGCCAAAATTTTGTGTTATTGCTGCATTAAAAGTTACAGAAGAAGAACTACGGAGGATACCAAATCAAAGGAGCACTTGAAGTAATATAGAAAAGAGAAAATATAGAGACGTAGCCAAGGAATTCGACTTTTATAATATTTCATTATTGAATTTTAATTTTTTTTAGGAAGACGGTA